>CM055957.1:83983535-84237914 GCA_029490685.1 Schizonepeta tenuifolia
ACGATCTTAAAGAAATCGGCCGTCTTCTTGAGTGTAACAATTAAAGTTTATTAAACCATGGAAACTGGTGGTCATCATTTCGGTATCCAGTATGCACTGAAAGTAGCGGTCACGGGTTTTCACGATATTAAAAAAAAAAAGTATTATGATGGGAACTTTGAAAAGGGCTAGTTTTATATAAGGACAATTCCCATGAACCAAAATGGTCCAAGCCCAATACCTCTAATTAAAATAGGTTAAACTATTATTACAATATCGGCCTCCAAGGATATCATCAATGGTCAAACACGTTGTCCATTTGGTCCATATGCTGTAGACGTTTATTCATTCCATAAAACTAAATCACATCTTTATTTCTACCTAATTGACTATTCGTATATATGAATAGATATCAAAGTGACTTAATACACCTAAATAATGTAGTGTAATATTTGTGGGAGGACTAGTCAATATTTCTGAACGGTATTAGTATATAATTTTTATCAGTGACAATTTGCAAGCGATATTCAAGACAAGTACATATATATACTAAATAAACTTTGCCCTAATGAAATAAGTTGCAAATTACGACACATGCAAAGAATATCATCGTGCTAATGAAAATATGGTGCAACATATTACGGTCTTGTTGCGAAAGAGAAATAACTTTTGAATTGACTGAAACAAGAATATTTAATTAGTTTGACGCATGCATATAATACGAAAATTTCTCAACTTTGAATAAAGGGTTAAGTACGAAATAACATCTTAAAATAGGCACCCAAATGTAAATTCATTCCGAATGAAATGTTAGGAGTTGCCAGTATCTCAACTATCCATAAGTAGAGTAACGGACATGTTAACACCATTGAAAAATCGATATGTTCATTCTTTTTTTTTGTTTCTATTTTCTTTATTAGATACAAATCATATGTTCATTTTTTTTTTCTATTTTCTTTATTAGATACAAATCATCAAATACTTTCGGTTCCAATTTTTTTAGAGTGGAACTGAGAACTACCGGTTTCGAGTCAGACTGAACCATAGCCACCCGGTTACAATATGAAGTTTTTCTTCAAAAAGTAAACTTTCACTTAGTGCAAATGGACGGTGGATTCTGCCATCTACAAAACCCCCTAATTCAATGTCTTGAGGAAAGAAAATTTTCACAGAGAATGAACCATAAATTTCTTGAACTTTTGTTCCTCGTCATTTTGTTTGCACAATCATCAGTTCAACACCCAAATTTGAAAAACTTCTCAAACCCTCTACAACGTTCAATATTGTAGTATTCCTGCACAATTAATCTTCCCCAAAAGATCAGTTGAAAGTATTTCTTATAAGCAAGGTGTTTGATGATTTGTATGCGAGAAAGAAAAAAAAAAAAAAATGAAAAAAAAATTATTTTGATGATTTGTATTTTTGAAGAGAGTTTAACATTTCACTTTAATACTATAGTAGTAAAATCAACTTTAACTATATAGCTAAAATACTAGTAGTAAAATCAATTTCACTTTAACATTTCCTTGGTTGTTGAAACGTCAATTGCCTTTTTGTTGACGCATGCAGCAGTATCCGTATCCAACTGCCAATGAACGTGAAATTCTTTATTGCTCCCTCCGTCCCACTCATTTTGTCTCCTTACTATTGGGCACGGAGATTAAGAAAAATTGTTTGTTTAATAAACTAGTGGATGAGATTGGAAGGAGATGAGAGAGAAATTCTTACAACCACTCATTATGTCTATATTTGGATGTAGACAAAATGAGTGGGACGTCCATTTAAGGAAAGGGAGACAAAATGAGTGGGACGTCCATTTAAGGAAAGGGAGACAAAATGAGCGGGACAGAGGGAGTATTATGATTATTACGGCAGAAACTTATTCACCTCCGACCAATTAATATTATCATTAATTTTTTATTTAAATATTCTACTCATTGTCATATTCGAATAGTAACACTATTAATGGGTTAGAAGGAGTATAATTTTAAGTTGAATGATATTGTAGATATCTAGGCAACTCCAATAAGGCTTGATTTTTACAGCTAAGCTATAAACCCTAAGCTCTAAAGTTTCTGATGAATGTAGCTAAGCTTTCTAGCGAAAAGTTAGAAATATTAAATGACTCATCCCTATATGAGATTTTAATCGAAGTAGAATCAAATAAATTCATAAACTTTTACTATTAAATGAAAGAGAACTTCAACCTCGAAATCATGATATCTCAAAGTAAACGTGCCGAAACAAATTTTAGTATGCCATCTAATCTTAAATCGAGTAATCCAGTTTCCATTTTAGTCATCATCCACGTAAAATAAAATTAAAAAAAAAAAAAAGATCTAAATCAAAGCATCAGCAGCCCATTAAGCTCTTAATAGTATACCATAACTTTTTGTGAGTAGCACAAAGGACAATAAATAATTAATAGAGCTATGTAAAGCCAGATAACTTCAAACAGCCAATGACTCTTGCTGATAGTGCCAGGATACCACATCCTTGTAAGGCAAATTACCGCCAAAAATATTCAAAGCGCTGCCAACGGTGACATCTACACGGCCCTTCCCGGATATTTTTATCCTCTCTAAGTCAGCCATAATGGTCACTCCACCAGCATAAGTCACCGGAATCTAACAAACATATAATTAACTATTCAATTTGCAGCAGCTGAAGAGATAATGACCTTATAGAAAGGGAATGCTCGACACATAAAGGTTCTTCTATGACAAAAAGTACGGAAATGATAAGGAGTCAATTACTAAGTATAAAAGTGTACTTTGCCAATTTATTAAGTTGTAACATTTATTTAATGCAGATTTCTGTGTATTTTGAGCGGCCATTCTATCTTGGAAATTTTGTGAATCATTCTCACTTATTGCTAATAGAGTTCACATAATGGAAGAGGAAGGGAAGAGAAAGTTCTAGACAAAAAAAATACACCAAACATTCAGCAGGATAAAGATACACTGAGTTATGTGAATCAGTTTTATCTTCATTTTCTTTGGAATCAGGACATTACAACTTTTATACCTTACATAACATAGGAAGTAATTTTCCTTCACTAAGGTTTCTAATGTAACTTAATATAATGAGAGTCACTTATTACGGGACGGAGAGAGTACTTTTCCTTCACTGAGGTTTCTGATGTAACTTAATATGCTGATTTGAATATTGGTTCCAATACTAATTCTAGATAACTTGATAAGGAGATGCCCTAGGAACAATAGGCCTCTCGTATTTATTACTTATTTTAACAACATTCACTTGCATAGTCATTGTTAAACACATAGTAGTTTAGTTTGAATTTAAAACAAGCACGTAAACTATGACATCAAACAGAATACTCGCGAGAACTTACTGGTGAATGCATGCCAAGCAATTCCACAAGCTCTTCATCAATTCCCAACCTACAATATTGAAGCGTGCAGATAAAATGGAATGCAAGTATTGGCAATTAAGTTGTAGAACAAACATCGTGAATTCATACAGGTAAAACATTGAACCATTCCAGATTCTTCAAATTCCCATTCCCTTTGTCAGATCATTTACGTAAAGTACTTTAGGCAAATATAAAGAACCACATGAGCTTCAAGACGTACTTTTTTCCTTCAACGTCTACTCCATGGACAAGAAATTCATCAGCATAACTCGCAAGAAAACTTAACACCTCTTGATCAAGAAATACATCAGTGAACTTCTGCCATCTATCTGTCACAACTGCATATCTCCCATCCTGCATGAGCAGAAGCAAGAAAAGAAAAGCAGGTTTTCTTCAATTTCTAGCATCGTAGATACATTGACAATGACAAGACTATATCTAATATAGGAGCCAACAAAATACTTTTAAAACCGATTGGGTATTTTGAAGAAAGTTACTGCAACACCCAATCCAATTCTACAAAATAATCACACAAGTTTCTGTTTACATGGTGTTGCTAATTGTAATTTTTTCAGAAGCAAGTTTATCAAATTCTGTCTTGTACTATAACACTGACACATATTATATTATTAGGAAGAGATGAACCTTCTTTCTGCAACTAAGATCCAACACAAGCCTTTTTTTCCCCACAGCTTGAGCAAGTTCCTTAAGCCTTTCAAAATCAACTTGTCCATCATTGAACACATACTACCATCGCCATGAAAAAGTAAAATTAATAAGGTTCCAAGTATAATAAACATTTTTCTAGCATGTCTAACATCCAAAAGATAACTATCAAGATTTACATTTTTGAAGTAGGTCACAGTTTAACTATGTGTCCATTTGCAATTCTCATCTTTTAGTATTTGAGGAAAAATTTCATTTCAATTTCGATAATTTGATACTTTCTGACAAAGCCGCAATAAGCATAGATGTTATCAATTAAGCAAGTATGCATTATGTGGATCATAAAGAAGATCATCCACTACCATATAAAATTAGTATTCTCAATCTCCTTCTATCAATGCTCAACATCAAGGAACAAGGAGCCTAGAGGTCATGTCATTGGTATGCATAAAGGACATTCCTATATTATTACAAGCAAAATCCATCAGCTGCATACAGCTTTGGTATCGCAATCTAGTATGTGCAAAATTCAAATCACTTGGCTAAATACAATATTAACTCAGTCGAAGCTCACGTAAAATTCTAATGCACAAGTACAAGTTAGTGAAAGGATGTTTTTACGCTCCTGCATAACATGTTAACATCAAATTAAGTCAACTTGTTTTTTACTCAATAGTAGGAAAAAAAAGTTGTAGGCAATGCATACGACAACATGAAATGTGGGCTAACAAAAATCACTTCATTGATATTACAAATATAAAACGTACAGATGTAACAATAACATGGCTTGCTCCTTCGTCTATGTAACTCAAGGCATTGCTTGTATTGATACCACCCCCAACTTGCAAACAACCTGGATATTTCTCACCGTGAAGTAAATATATGAGTTGAACATCTATAGGTCAATATATACAATTAAGATAGAGATCATATATTAAGGTTAAAGGTGATACTCTACATAACCTCTCAGTATGATTAATGGTTTTAATATATAACTCAAAATAGTCTCTAGTAAAATTGGACTAGGTAGGGTCTTAGCAGAGAATGACAATCAAGAAGTAATTGACATCAGTTATTCAAAGTCTAGCTAACTTCAGCCAAGATTACAGTATCCACTCACACCTACCTGGATAAGCATGTAATGCTTCAATTGCTGCTGCTTTGCTCAATGGATCGGCCCCAAGCATGATTACATGGCCACCAGTAAGCCCATCGTCCTTATACATTCTAGCATATTCAGCAGCTGAAATGTCAGATTCATAATTAGTGATAAGACTTGAATCTCCCTCTTTAGAATCCTGAAGAGTGGATCCAACAATCTGTTTCACTTTCCCCTGAAAGATATTGTAACGATATTGGCGTTAGTCATCCATAGTCAATACTCAAAATGTGTGACCACAAGAAACAAGAAAGTTAAGTCGTGCAGGTATATCTATTAAATGCTAGAGATGTCAATAGCGAAGAAAAGCAACAAAGACAACTACTTGCCTTAAGAGAGTCTATAAGGAGAAACTAACCCACTTGAATGGGAACCTTCAAATCAAAAGAGATACTTATTACTAAAATTTATGATGGCAAAAAACCTTTTAGAGATAAATACAAGATAGTATCATACTGCCTTAAACCTTGCCTAAAGACTGTCCTGATCTAGCAGCGTAAGAAGGTGCAGGGACAGAAAAGGTGAAGAAACTCTCATTCACTCCATGTAGCCAACCTACGAAGTTTTAATTCTATGCAATGCATCTACATCAATCTCAAGGAACGCCAAGTCAAACTCCAATACCAATAGAAACCTTGAATTAGGATTCACAACAGAAATGAACAAGCATCGGACTTGTAAAAATTTAACTTAGTATAGATAAAAAAAGAAAGAGCAAAAAACAAAGACTTGTAACAATCACCAAGCAATCGTCCCTAGTTTCCTACTATGACCTAAAATGCTTGTTTCTAGTTCTATAGCTAAATGATATGATCTCACCTATCAAACTATTAAGCTTTCCAACGGTGGAGCCATAGGGGTTTTTGAAGGTGAATGGCAATAGAACTGTGTGGTGATAACAGCATCCACCGTCTTTCTTGCTTTCCGATATAAGCTTCACTAGTTTTTCCTCAAATATCATACTTCATTAGTGGAAAGAGCATCGGGATTCTACAACTTCCTACATTTACAGTAGTGTAGATAGTTGCCATTTCAAATTATCCATCCCACAATGCATATGAAAATTGTGTAACTCGTATTAGCAGCAGAAAGGACATTACAAAAAGTCATGTCATCGAACCTTATGTATGTCAATGCAAGGACGAAACTTGACTGCACATTGTATTGTTAGCCTTCGACTTCCTAAAAAACAGTTCAAACATTATGATCACACCAATCATCTGGTTCCCCATAGAATCGCTATCAAAATGTCTGATCGTAACAACAATAAAGGAAAACTAAACACTTACTTGGGACCACCCAAGGCGCAGCATCGACCAAAGTCTGCTTGCCTCGAGGTGCATAAACCGCATAAAGCTCAGTAAAACCCCTCCAGGTTGAACTGGCTTGAAGATTGTGAATGCTCATAACAAAAATGGATTGGAATAATAACCTAGGAGATCAGCACGAACCGAAGAGGCATTTTATCAAACAGGTAAGAGGCATTTTATCAAACAACAACAATACTTGGATAAATCTAACAATCTCAAGACCACAATTCAACTCAAGTAGATTATATTTAGGTATTCAAGAAGAATGATTCAACAGATTGCAGAATGATGTAGCTGACCTGGACCGCGGGAGGAATGCTATCACCGGAGTGGGCACGACCGGCGGCGGCAGGCACGAGTGGGAGAGAGTTCACGGTGAGTGAGAGTGAGAGTGGTTGAACGTAGTCACCAAAAGATGCTGCGTCTGCACAATGCAAAGATTTTCATCACCTTCTTTCTTAATCACCGCGAAAATAGAAACAAGTATTGCAATGCAAACACACCACACACACACGATGATGCAGGCTGTCACACACACACACATATAATAAATATACAGATAAATACAGAAACAGACGCTTAATAGAAAGCTTCGAGTTGCGAATGGGTTGCAGATAGCAGTGAGTGAGCGATACGAAGACGACGTTAGAATCGAAGAGTGCAGAGTTTCTTATAAAGAGTGCAGTCAGTCTTTGGATTTGGGTTTTTTGTCTAAGGGGCCTTAGGTAATCAGTCTTTGGATTTGGGCTGCAAATCAGAAATTGAATTTATTAGAGCCCATAAAGGTCTAGAATGGAAAGGGGAGAAAGTAGAGAACCCATTTTTTTGGCACCAAATTAATATCTAACTATTTTAAATTCGATACTCCCATATTTGATAAGTGCTTGTTTGAATTATTAATTATATACATAGTTGTTAGTGGGATTATTGTTGTTTGGAATTGATGAGTATGTTTTTGGTTGGTCAGAACTTGAGATTTTCTATCGTTTTTATGTGGATATAATGCACGTTTAGGTGTTAATTTGTGCAGAAATCATAGAGTCCGAGAATGCAGAGATGTGGATGCGAGGAGATGAGAAAAAATGGAATTTTGTTCGATTTTTGCTATGGAATTAAAGATGCAAGAATTGTTTTGGGCTTAATTATTTTTGTTGGTTGTTAATTAGTATATTATTATTAAATGGGCTAATAATTAAAGCCCATAGGCTTGGTTCTTTATTTTCTCGGCAGAATCTTGTTAAGGGATTTTTACTCCCTTATTTTACTTTGTCTCATAGCCGCCTAGGATTAGGATTAGATATATATTAGGTAGATTTTTTATTTCATAAGAAATACACGCACAAACTTTATTGTTATTTTTGGAGACGTGAACATTAGGGAGAACACACGAACAGATTTGTTTTGTTCTTAGCGAGCAGTTTTGAACTCGAAGGGATTCACGTACAGAATATTTTGGACTTCTTAAGTTTACTTTATTTCGGTGACTATTTCTTCGTCAATTTTAATTCTTTATTTTAATATCATGTTTGCTTTAATTTATTTGCTTGCGTTTAATTTTAATATGAGTAGCTAATTCTTTGATTCGACGAGAATATTGAAGCACTAGTTTGATAATTTGTGAGACCTAATTGTTCGTATAATTAATTCGCTAGGATTTCGATTTATTCCTTGTGTTTAGAGTTAATTCTGATTTGTTTAAGCCTGATCAACTTAGATTAAATTGGATTATAATCAATTAGTTCCCCCAATCCGTAATTGTTGGAATAGGGCTAATTAGTGATAAAACTACCATGTTCGTAGTAGGAATAAATTGCTAAGCGGATTATTACTTGCGTTCTTGGATAATTTGTTTAAATCGAGTTCCTTCAAAGCTAAAAGCTATTAGAGCATTAAATCTAGGACTGGCGTTTTCAGCTAAGTTATGTTTTAATAAGAGAAATAGTTAGGTCTGGCGTCTACAACTAGCTATCGATAAAGTATGTAGGAATTGGGGTATGTTCGCTGCATTCACGGTACCCTATAACTGGTTGGTCCTAGATAATTAATTAATCTTTGCGTCGATGATCAGAGCCTAGACTAGTGTAGATTTATTCGAAGCCGAATTACTTCCCTTTTGATTAATATCTCATTTGCAATTTATTTAATTTCTTTGTTTTCTTAGTTAATAATTAAAAATCCAAATTTAAGGCGTGGTGGCTACACCAAAAACTGATTTATAGAAAAAATAACTTATATCTCGTTCTCTGTGATTCGACCCTGCTTATTGCTATACTCATTTGATTCTGAGCAGATTTGCAGGAATTATTTGGGAGTCTACGACGCTCACCAAATTGGCGCCGTTGCCGGGGAACGGTGTTTATTATTTTATTTTTCTTATTGATCTTGTGTTACTTTTTTGCAGTTTATGACCAGGTCCTCTGATTCGAAACTTCTATATCATCCTGAAGTCAATAAGTTCGCGAGAGGATTGCTGAAAGATACTCGGGAGAGAAAGCAAAGAGAACTGTTGGAATCGGAAAGTGCTCAGTTTGGCCAAACAAAACACGATTCAGACAGTGGTGCCTCGGATACTGAAGGTTTCCCGTTTGCCCAAACAGACCTTTTTTCTGAAGCAGAAGCAGATTCCGAAGAAGGAGTTGAGTCTACTTTTGTCGCGATTACTGAAGGCGACATGACAGAGGCAGATCCGATGTTGAATGAACTTTCCAGCCATCTGGAAGATGATCCTCCCACTCCGATAAATCTAGCAAATTTGGAGGCACCGATCGAGATTAAGCTGGGGTTGTTGAATGTCTTACCGAAGTTTTATGGTAAGAGAGGAGATGATCCGTACAATTTTCTGAGTGAGTTCATTAAGATATGCAAGGTGCAGAAACAGCCAACTGGAATTTCTGAGGAACAGTTCAAACTAGCAGCATTTCCTTTCACTCAAGTGGGAGAGGCGAATGCATGGTTCAGTAGTCTCCCCGCGAACTCCATATCAACATGGTCTGAAATGAAGAAATTGTTTCTGGAGCACTTCTTTCCGCCTACTAAGACTCATGCATTGAAGAAGGAGATCAGCGGAATTAAGCAAGAATATGATGAAACCTTGAGTGCTTACTGGTCAAGGTTCAGAAGATTGTTGGATAGTTGCCCGAATCACAAATTTTCTGACGGTGATTTGCTGCAGAATTTCTACCAAGGCATGAATAGCAAAACAAAAGATTTTGTTAACTCATCATCAGGCACATGAGGATTTTCTCGTTGTAAGGTGAGTGAAGCAAAGAACCTCATTCAATACTTGGTGGAAGCAACAAGGGAGTATGATGAGCCTAGAGTTAGTTTGCTCAAGAAAGCTGCACAAACAAGTTCCTCCAATTTTGAAGAGAAGATTGAAGAGAGGATGGGAAGAATGGAAATGATACTGCACACTATGGCTGAGAAGGTTGGAAGTGTTGGAGAGATGGAGAAACCGTGTGGAGCATGTGGTAATTTTGGCCACACGAGCTTTCAATGTAATGGGAGTGATGAAGAGCTTCACGCTCAAGTAAACGCGTCTCATAATTTTTATAGCTGCCCCGATCCACCACCGAAGAGAGATCCATACTCGAACACCTATAATCCCGGTTGGAGAGATCATTCGAATTTCTGTTGGAGAGATTCGACACAGAAGCAGCCCCCACAAGTGCAGCAACAGTAGCAAAACTACCGACCTCCTCATCAAAGAGGATTTCAGCAGACGTCACCTCCTCCACCTCCACAAGAAAAGCAAGGCAAATCTCTTGAGGAGATGATGGCAGACTTGATCGGCTCACAACAATTTTTGCAGAATAATGTGCAGCAACTACACCAATCTCAAGCTGAGCAGAAAGTGTGCATTGAGGGGTTAACTCGTCAGATGTCTCAACTTTCGACTTTCATGAATGAGATGAGGGAAAATCAAGGTCGTTTGCCGTCTCAAGTTCAAGTTAATCCCAAGGAGAATGTGAACAAGATCACTTTGAGAAGTGGAAAAGAGTTGAGTGAGCCTACTGTCCAGAAGTCAGGAAATTTCTCGAGTGATGAGTCTGGGAAAGGATCAACTCTGCACAAATTCGAGAATTCCAAAGGAACATCAATTTCTGCTGAAAAGGTTGAAAAACAGTCCTGTTTGGCCAAACAGGACAGTGGTCCGACAGTTGTGCTGAAGGAAAAGAAGGCTGGAGAGGAAATTGCATCAGATGAGCCAACTAAGGTACATAAGCCCTTGAGTTTATATGATCCTAATATTGTGATACCTGCTCCTTTTCCTCGCAGATTGGCAAAGAAGAAGGCGGAGGAAGATCAAATGGACTTCATGTCGATATTCGGGAAGTTGGAGATTAATCTTCCATTCCTTCAAGCGATCAAGCTTCCGCCGTTAAGCAAATTTGTGAAGGACTTCATTGCTGGAATGTCTAAGGATTCTGGAAAGATTGTAATGGGCGAGAACGTGTCAGCCGTGATACAAAAGAAATTGCCGCCCAAATGCAAGGACCCATGTATGTTTTCTTTGCCTTGCTACATTGGTGATACAAAAATTGAGCATGCTATGTGTGATCTAGGAGCTTCTATTAATGTCATGCCTTTAGCTAGTTATAATAGTCTGTCTGGTGTGGAGGTAGTAGATACTAGGGTTGTGATTCAGTTAGCCGATAGGTCATGTGTTTATCCGGAGGGTTTGTTGGAAAATGTTCTTGTGAAGGTGCATGATTTTGTTTATCCAGCTAATTTTTATATGGTGAGAATGAGTGATATGCAGTCAAAGGATTCGTCTGGTGTTCTTTTAGGTCGTCCTTTCTTACGAACTGCAAAGTCGGTCATTGATGTATTTAATGGTACTATTTGTTTAGATTATCATGGAGAGAAATTCACTATCAGCATTGATGATGCTTTGAATAATCCTTTTGATGTTAAAGATGTTTGTGCCATTGATGTGATTGACTCTTCTGTCCAAGAATATCTTGAGACTGAATTCAAGCAGGAAAAACAAGATCTAATTTCAATGAAAGGGGTGACTGATTTTGATACTCAAGGTTCTGGAAATACGTCTCGTTTGCCCAAACGGGATGTCTTTGACAGATCCATACCAAGTGATGAGAAATTATCCAAGTTGGAGCTTAAGCCACCTAAATTTCGAAAGAAAAGGATCCGGTGATTTCTTTCCGTTTACTTTATTTATTTAATTTTATTTCTTTTGTTTTCTTTTTGAGTCCGTGTTTGTTCTCTTGTCCATGCTTATCTTTGTTTGCTTGAGGGCAAGCAAAGCTTAAGTGTGAGGAGGTTGTCTATGTGTGCTTATGTTCGTATGTTTTATTGAGTCGAGTTTTTATGTCAAGTAAGCCAAGTATTATCGAATTTGTTTGGAATTTGGGCCCTTCGAGAAAACTGAAAGAATCCTACTTTAGTTCGTGGGTTAGTTTGGCCTTTAAGTACTAAGCCTTATATTTCCTTATGGATGTAATTACATTTAACGGTTCTGCTTTATAAATATTTCATTTTCTTCCATTTTGTAATTAATAGTGTTTGAGGAAAGCAAGAGATCACATATAAGCTATGGTTCCTTCTTTTTTGATAATTTTATATAATTACTCGATATCATAACTTAGTCATAGATTATCGTATATATGTATGAAGAATATCATGCATTCAGTTTGGTTATATAGTTCTTCATGTTCACGAGCCCATGAAATAATATCTTGCCAATTCCCTTGGATTTCTCTGCTTTTAGTTTCTTATTGTTGAAACTAATTTGAGTTTTTGCTCTTTTGTTTTTCCAAACATTAGCCCGACACACGACAAAACAACTATAGACGTGTACAATAAAATCTTCGACAAGTTATGAGGTAATTGCAAAGTTAATTTGACAGAATTAAATTGTTGCAAGTAAAAGAAAGTAAAGAATTCTTCTACAAACATAGTCTGATTACCCGTTAATTTTCGACGGTAAATGACTCTATCTTGCCAAAAATCCTATGTGACATACCTCACATTCCTCCATTCCTATTTTATCTCAATTCTCCAATTTTCTGTATTAAAAGCCATTGTTTATCATATTTATGTATTATACATTTATATTAATGTTCGATGTCCACATATTTGATTTTTATTGCAATGTTGGACGGATATCCTCGGCTGCACTTGACTTCGTTCATGACGACGTGGATGGAGCTGGAGAGAGATCAACTAACTAATCATGGCCTCCCTTAACAAGAATTATGTCGACATGGATCAGAAGCTATAATGCTTGTTGGTCTTGCTTTCAAGCGAAAGTGGCAAGCAAAGAGGAAAGCATAAGAAAACTGATGTGAACCTCGGGCACACGCACGCGGAAGACTCGAACAAGATACGATAGATGGAAATCCCAAAACCTCCGTAACAGTTTCTCACAAGTGAACTAGGCGATTAGATCCCTAGAACCTAACGATAGGACGCTACGGCAACTCGGGGACGATGAATGATACTCAACGAGGGATGATTGACTCGTTGATTCGCCGGATAATGAACTCGCCTTGGCAAAACCGAAGGGAATTCGAGAACTCTTCAAGAGAGAACAAAACTCACGAATTATATTATCAAAGTATGAAAAACGGCGTCCATTACATAGCCTTTATATATAGGCGAAAATCAAACCCTATTCTAAGAAGGAAACTACTTAACGGATGGGCTTATAGTAATAACCCACGAACTAATTAATAAAACAAGCCCAAAACGATAATAATAATAAAACTAACACTAATGGACTCAACTAAAACGAAAATAAATAATTAAGTCTTCAAAACAAAATAATTCTTCAAACTTGAGCCCACTCGCACATGATAAGATTAATGTAGCTCGGACCATTCAACTCGCCAACTTCGATAGGTTTCTTCATCAACTCTTGATTCC
Source organism: Schizonepeta tenuifolia (assembly GCA_029490685.1). Classification (NCBI taxonomy): domain Eukaryota; kingdom Viridiplantae; phylum Streptophyta; class Magnoliopsida; order Lamiales; family Lamiaceae; genus Schizonepeta; species Schizonepeta tenuifolia. Next base: position 83,996,914 of record CM055957.1, read on the forward strand.
AAACTTCTTGAACTAAACCCATCAAGCTCTCCTTAAACTTCTTGGCTCGAGATCTTGTAACTGGTCCAACAGGAACATGCACCGGATCTTGCACCAACAACGATCCTTGGACTCCATCATTCCCCTCCTCTTGAGAAGGATTTGTCCTCAAATCCAAGTCGTCACCTACATCAAAAGGACTCAAGTCAGTAACATTAAATGTAGCACTCACATTATACTCACCGGGCAAGTCCAACTTGTAGGCATTATCATTAATGCGCTCCAAAACTTGGAATGGTCCATCGCCTCTAGGAAGTAACTTAGATCGCCGCTGCAATGGAAACCTCTCCTTGCGCATATGCAGCCACACCCAATCACCGGGTTCAAACACCACCTTGCGACGTCATTTGTTTGCTTGCTTAGAATACTGCTCCGTGCGTCGCTCGATGTTCATCCTTGCCTTCTCATGAATCTGTTTCACAAAATCTGCCCTTTTTCGGCCATAAAGATCAGTGTAATCATGTGCAGGTAAAGGAGACAAATCTAACGGAGTTAAAGGATTAAACCCATAGACAATCTCAAAAGGCGAAAACTGAGTAGCAGAATGAACAGAACAATTATATGCAAACTCAACATGTGGCAAACATTCTGCCCAAGACTTAATATTCTTTTTAATTATAGCACGAAGTAAAGTAGACAAAGTCCTATTTACTACCTCGGTTTGACCATCAGTTTGTGGATGACAAGTAGTAGAAAACAAAAGTTTAGTATCTAACTTACACCACAAAGTCTTCCAAAAGTAGCTCAAGAACTTAGAATCTCTATCCGAAACAATAGTCCTTGGCATGCCATGCAATCTAACAATCTCTCTAAAGAACAAATCAGCTATATGAGATGCATCATCAGATTTATGACATGGAATGAAATGTGCCATCTTAGAAAACCGATCAACCACAACAAAGATAGAATCACGACCACACTTAGTCCTAGGCAATCCTAACACAAAATTCATTGAAATATCAATCCAAGGTGCAGTAGGAATAGGCAATGGTGTATACAAACCATGAGAGTTAACTCTAGACTTAGCTTGCTTACATGTAACACAACGAGCACAAATTCTTTCAACATCACGTTTCATATGAGGCTAAAAGAAATGTTCTTGCAAAACAGCCAAAGTCTTAGCAATACCAAAATGTCCCATTAAACCCCCACCATGAGACTCAAGCAGCAACAAATCACGTATAGAGCACTTAGGAACACACAACTTGTTCTTCCGAAAAAGATAATTATCGTGCCTAAAATACTCTCCACTAGCAGAACGCTCACATGCTCGATAAATCTCACCAAACTCATCATCATGCTCATATAAACTCTTAAGACACTCAAAACCAAGCAACTTAGCATCTAAAGTAGAGATCAAGGCATACCTCCGAGAAAGTGCGTCAGCCACTACATTCTCTTTTCCTTGCTTGTACTTAATGACGTAAGGAAACGTCTCAATGAACTCCATCCACCTCGCATGCCTCTTGTTCAGATTGTTCTGCCCCTTCAAATGCTTTAAGGACTCATGGTCTGTGTGAATAACAAACTCCTTAGCCCACAGATAGTGTTGCCACGTTTTGAGGGCTCTCACCAACGCGTACAGGTCCTTATCATACGTAGGGTAGCTCAACGTCGGTCCATTGAGCTTCTCACTGAAGTACGCGACATGCCTTCCTTCTTGCATCAAAACTGCACCAATACCAACACCGGAAGCATCACATTCAATCTCAAAAGACTTAGAAAAGTTAGGAAGAGATAGTACCGGGGAATGAGTCAATTTATGCTTCAAAAGCTGGAATGCATCTTCTTGCGCTTTACCCCACGTAAACTCCACACTCTTTTTGATAACTTCCGTCAAAGGTGCTGCCACACTGCTAAAGTGTGGTACAAAACGTCGATAGAAGCTAGCAAGTCCATGGAAACTTCTAACTTCCCCAACATTCTTCGGTGTAGGCCACTTCTGGATAGCTCGTATCTTCTCCTCATCAACCTGTACACCCTGTGCAATAACAACAAAACCAAGAAACACAAGCTTGTCCGTACAAAAGACACACTTCTTAAGGTTAGCATATAACTTTTCTTTTCTTAGTGCATCTAAAACAGCCTTTAAATGCTCAACATGCTCTTCATGACTCTTGCTATAAATGAGAATATCATCAAAATAAACCACAACAAATCGACCAATAAAAGCACGCAAGACATGATTCATAAGACGCATAAAAGTACTGGGTGCATTAGTCAAACCAAAAGGCATAACCAACCACTCAAACAAACTAAGTTTTGTCTTGAAAGCAGTTTTCCACTCATCACCCTCTTTAATCCTAATTTGATGATATCCACTACGCAAATCAATCTTGAAAAACACACAAGAACCATGCAACTCATCAAACATATCATCTAAACGAGGAATAGGAAAGCGATACTTTACCGTGATGTTGTTAATGGCTCTGCAATCACAACACATTCTCAAGGATGCGTCTTTCTTTGGAACGAGCAAAACCGGAACGGCGCACGGACTCATACTCTCTCTCACGCGTCCATTGGCCATCAAATCTCCGATTTGTCGGTCCAAATCCTTCGTTTCCTCGGGGCTAGTCCTATAAGCTGGTCGGTTTGGAAGGACAGCTCCGGGGACGAAATCAATTTGATGCTCAATCCCTCGAATTGGTGGTAAACCGGGTGGAATCTCGTCGGGAAAAACATCATCATAATCCTGCAAAATAGAACTAATAGAAGGGGGTAGAGAAGAGAAATCGTTATCACTATGCAAAATTTCCTTGTACAACAGCAAGTACATTGGTCTCTCCTCCCTCACGGCCCACTTCAAATCTCTCGGTCTGGCTAGAAATGAATTATGCGCCAACCCGCACTCCTTTTTCTGCTCGACCAACTCCTTGGGCTTCACCTTGTCCGCCTCCTTTTGCATCTGCATTTGATCCTCATAAACTTGTTTAGGAGTAAGAGGAACAAGGGATACCTTCTTCTGCTTGTACTCAAAAGAGTACTTGTTGGTGAAGCCATCATAAGTAACTCGCCTATCGAACTGCCACGGACGTCCCAACAAGATGTGGCTCGCCTGCATTGAAATCACGTCGCACAACACTTCATCTTCATACCTCCCAATGCGAAAAGGAACCTTCACTTGCTTCGCCACTCGGATGACGCCGGACTCGTTCAACCACTGCAATCGATACGGCTTAGGATGCTTCACCGCAATCAACCCCAATCTCTCAACCATGTCTGCGCTGGCCACATTCGTGCAACTTCCTCCATCAATAATGACACTGCACAACTTATCTTGAACATGGCACCTCGTGTGAAAGAGGTTCTCTCGCTGCTCTCTCTCATCGGGTTGAGTTTGGGCACTCAAAACCCTCCTAGTCACGAGCAGCTTCCCAACAGGAGGTAAAATCTCTTCATCTTCTTCGTCGGACACCTCCAAAGTTGGCATCTCTGGATCACGATCTTCATCATCGGTCACCACTTCACCATCATCTTTCAAGATCATGATTCTTCTATTCGGACACTCACTCGAGATATGCCCAAATCCTTGGCACTTGAAACACTTCTTATCTTGATTTCGGCTGTCCGGGTTGCTGGTTTGGCCTGATTTGCTGAATTTGAACTCTCCACTCGGGGCTTAAAGAACGGCTTCTTCTCCTCGGTCAGGGACGCCTCCTTTTTCCATTGGTTCCCTTTTGATGAGGAACCGCTAGAAGGTGACTGTGAAGACCTCCAACTGACCGGATTCTGTCTCTGATTGCCCCTCCTCTTGAGCTGACTCTCTATCTTTATGGCCATGTGGACCATGTCCTCCAACTCAACATAAATGTTGCAACTCCACTCTGTCTCGAATCTCCCACTGCAAACCTGCCAAAAATCTCGCCATGGTCGCCTCTCTTTCCTCCACAATATTGGCTCGAATCATAGCTATCTCCATCTCCTTGAAGTATTCATCCACACTTCTACTGCCTTGCTTCAAATTCTGCAACTTGTTGTAAAGATCTCGGTAGTAATGATTTGGCACAAAACGCCTCCTCATCACAGCCTTCATCTCACGCCAAGTATCAATAGGTGGCTCGCCGTTTCTCCTCCGACTGGTCACCAACATGTCCCACCAAACAAGTGCATAATCTGAAAAATCCACTGCTGCCAACTTCACCTTCTTTATCTCTGAATAGTTATGGCAATCAAACATAAGCTCCACCTTTCTCTCCCATTCAAGGTACAGCTCTGGATCATTCTTCCCTTGAAAGGAGGGAATGTTCATCTTTATGTTGCCCAAATAGTTATCTTGGGCGTTTCTGTCACCGCCTCTCTGCCAACTGCCCTCATCATCTTCATCGAACTCGGTGTCCTCCACATAGTCATCATACTCTGTACGACCTCGTCGATCTCCACGTCCTCTGCCACCTCGTCCTCCTCTACCACCACGACCTCGATTGAAATTGGTCTCTCTAGTCTGAGACTGCTCAACCTGGTACAGTCTTTCAAACACCCCTTCCATCTTTGAATCTAGCATCTTCCCCAATTGTGATGAAATGGCTTCCATCATTAGCTTCATCTTTGGATCTCCAATGGGCTGATCCTCCTCATTTACCACCTGCTTACCATCATTAGACATCTTGACAAGAAACAAAGGTTAGTAAAATAGAATCCTCACCACCTCACAAGCACTCGTGTATCACTCAATGATGAATCACTCAGCACTCGTGTATCACTCAAATATGGCTTTTTTCCACTCTAATAATCTCACATCTTTTGCCTTTTTCCACTCAAGTTCTCTCTCAAGGAATCAAATCCTCTCAATCTACCACTTGAATTCACCACCAACTAACAACGAAACAACCAAACACAGGAAAACCGAAAACAAGAAACGAAAGGCACGAAGAAACGAAAACTGGAAACTCAAAAACACGTTGCACAGAAACATGCTCAACGACTCTACACGACCCCAGGAACCCAAAAAACACGACGACACGCAACCGAAAAGTCGGAAAAAGTGCTCACAGAAACTGCTCCAAAAGACTCTATACGACCCAAGGAACCCACAGAAAAAATTTGCCACCAATGAAATTTTTCGAGATTTTGTACTTTTTTTTCCCCTTCTCGGAACGAGGATTTCAAAAATGCGAAGAACGGAACGAAATTCTGAACGAGCCGCCTTTGGCGACCGCTTTTATGTCAAACTAGAATTTTGGTGTAAAGGCGTGTGGGTGGTTATTATGGTCTCTTAGTGCGTATAATATGGTAATGATATGAGTCGGATGGAAGGTGTCGAGTAGTAATGGAATCTAGAGTAGTATATGGGAGTATGGGCGTGTATATGAAAGGTATGGATATGGTAAGATAGAGATATGGAAAGATATGTATGAGAGATATGGAAAGATATTGATATGGTAAGATATGGAGACAAAATAAGGAAATAACAAGAACTGGACACGGATGAGACACTAAACGGATCGAACGATTTTTTTTTTTTGGTTGACGACGACACGAAGAACAGAAACGATAAAGACGACGACGCGATAGGACAGAAGACGAAGATGAAGACAGAAAAAAATATATATACGAAAAACAAGACTCAAGGAACACGAAGAACCTGGATACGAAACCTGGCTCTAATACCAAAATGATGTGAACCTCGGCACACGCACGCGGAAGACTCGAACAAGATACGATAGATGGAAATCCCAAAACCTCCGTAACAGTTTCTCACAAGTGAACTAGGCGATTAGATCCTTAGAACCCAACGATAGAACGCTACGGCAACTCGGGGACGATGAATGACACACAACGAGGGATGATTGACTCGTTGATTCGCCGGATAATGAACTCGCCTTGGCAAAACCGAAGGGAATTCGAGAACTCTTCAAGAGAGAACAAAACTCACGAGTTATATTATCAAAGTATGAAAAACGGCGTCCATTACATAGCCTCTATATATAGGCGAAAATCAAACCCTATTCTAAGAAGGAAACTACTTAACGGATGGGCTTATAGTAATAACCCACGAACTAATTAATAAAACAAGCCCAAAACGTAATAATAATAAAACTAACACTAATGGACTCAACTAAAACGAAAATAAATAATTAAGTCTTCAAAACAAAATAATTCTTCAAACTTGAGCCCACTCGCACATGATAAGATTAATGTAGCTCGGACCATTCAACTCGCCAACTTCGATAGGTTTCTTCATCAACTCTTGATTCCAAACTTCTTGAACTAAACCCATCAAGCTCTCCTTAAACTTCTTGGCTCGAGATCTTGTAACTGGTCCAACAGGAACATGCACCGGATCTTGCACCAACGACGATCCTTGGACTCCATCAAAAACCCTGTGACAAGCCTAACATTGTCACAAGGGCTCATGTGCATTTTATTATTATTGCAGAAATTAATTCTTTCATTATAGATAATTTGTTTGTCGACTCTTTGTTTTTATTAAATTTTTTGTATTTGTTATTTCTTTGTGCGTGTTCACAGTTAAATTCTTCAAATTATCACTGCGTTAGTTGATTAGATTGTCAATTTCTATTTGCTTGAGTTGCGTGGGTGTATATTTTTTTTTCTTTTCTTGGTGCGTGAAGAATTAGATACACTTCTTAATTTTAAATTATGCTTAGCTCAATAACTTATTTTTTTAGAGGATTTTTTATTTCATTTTAAACTTATTATGATACTATTTGCCATCATTTTCTTTTTCCTGTCGAGAATGCAACTTTACATTGGATTCAGATTTGTATTGCACTTAGGAGAGCTAATTAATTTGCCTGATAAGTTTCTATAGTTGCTTATATCATTTTATTTTATTATATATATCACGTTTGTTCTCTTACAAATCTCTCAGCTTAGTTCTTTTGTATTCATATAGGATCGTGATGAAAGTCAGGAGCTACAGTCTTCAAATACATACACATATCACAACCCAAATTTATTTGTTGGTCGAAAAATAATTACTCCTTCCGTCCATTTTTTAAAGTCTCATTTACTGTTCGATATGAAGATTAAGAAAGCTCATAAAGGTAAAGTGGGTGGAGAAAAGGGTAGTGCTAATGACATTGGATTACTTTTGTTAATTATTGCATTAGAAAAATACCTTTACATATAAATAAATAGAGGTTCAATCATGGCTTGATTTATTTTTCATAATATATTTTCAGATTTTTTTATCGTGTTTAAGTAAATTAATATGCCAACACTGTTTCATGAAATTAGATATCCCGACAGTTTTCATTAAATTGTTGAATGAATTAAATCTCTTAAGTAAATAAATCGTGTTAAATGACTATGGAGATGGAGAAGACGGAAATGAAGGAATTAGTTACGCAGAGGACAAGAAACGTGGGATTCTAAATAAATAAATTATTTTAATCCTAACTAAATGATTAAAAACAAATCTACAACGTTGGATTAATAAATGATTAGTCAAATAAATGATTCAATACCTGGAATATTTTCTAATAATTAAAAAAATTATAAATAAGGGTAAAAAAGTCATAAAATGCTAGAATTAATACTTTTAAAATGTTAGTGCTATAATTTGTGTTTTTTTTTCTTAAAACTGCTATAATCCAACAATAATCCAATTAAAAACGAATTGTTTATAATAAAATTGAATTGCAAAGAGTATTTATGTCCAATCAAAAGGATTTGGAGAGAGCTTAGTTTGTTTCGTGTTACATAATGTGTAATTTAGAGTTATTTATATTGTTGTTTATTATGGTTTTTTTTGGGTGGGAGCTTATAAATTCTATTTTTCAATATGAAAATTAATTTGGGGGTACAAATAAACAAGGTAATTTGAGACTCAATTATTAAAACGGATGAAATATACTAGAGTATTCAAATATGCAAATGCATAAGATAAAATAAATCCTACTGTGACTATTTAGGGATTAAATCTGTTAAAGGATTGAATTTTAAATTGGCTTGGGGTAATTAAATTGGGTTGAGGTAATTAAATTGGATTTTAATTAGCAATATAAATAAGGGTTTAATTAAATTAGATTTAATATTGAGTAGTGGCAAAGGGTAGTAAATAAAGAAAAGAAGGGAGAATAAAAGAGTATAAAAATGAGAATGGAACTTTAAAAAATGAACACTTTTTTGGAAGCAAATGTGCTTTAAAAATTGAACGGAGGGAGTATATTTTTATGAAAAATTTTAGTTCTTCAATTTATAAGTTATCGAGTCACATACAACAAGGCAATGTGCACTCTTCAATTTAATAGTATAAAATATGTTAAGAATTAGGACTGCGTTTTATTGTATAGGGGGCACAAACGAAATTTGGCACATTTTGTAATTTTATTTAAAAGAAATTACGGAACACATACATATCAATTAGCCAATTCCAAGGAAACCATTTAATTATATTAAAGTACATGATAGATTAAAATATATAATATAATAATGTAGATTAAAAGTCGAGTTGAGCGATTTTATTTTTCTCTCTGTTTATATCGTGTATTTCATGGAGTTATGGTGTGTATCCAAAGTTGCTCACATCATTATTATCATGGGTTAATTGCGAATCGACAGTTTAAATATTTAATAGGTATTATTATATGAGTTATGGACGAGAATATGCAGTAAAATACTTTCTAATCGAATTTGAGATATGTTCGATATATATATATAATTAAGAACCTTTTTATGCTATCACATAGTATTACATCTAATAATTTTATTAGTTTTGTTAAATAATAAATTTCCGCCGATTTTTGACGAATTACACACTAGTTATTATATAAACGAAAACAAATATTTAAAAAAAAAATCCTATATGGCACCCCTCATATTCCTCAATTCCTATTTATCTAAATTTTCAAATTTTATGAATTAAAAATTAATATTTATTATATTTTATATTATATATTAAATTAGATTAGATTTCATCCACCATTTTTAGTATATACAGATTCCCTATATTTTCTTAATTAAAACACTTTTGAATTGTTAAATATTATTTCCTTAACTCCATTCTTATTTATCTAAATTCTCAAATTTTTTGAATTAAAAAGCAATATTTATTATATTTTATATTATATATTAGATTAGATTGATTTCATCCACCATTTTTAGCATATATAGATTCCCTATATTGTCTAGCCCCAAAGTTTTATCAGATCTGCATTAGAGGGTTTTGTGTTTTGTTTGTGTGCATGGATCCTTTGATCCTGTACGTGTAAGTGTGCTTAGCCTTTTGGCTTTTGGTAATGAGAAAACTATTTACCAAAAAAAATAAAAAATTATAGTTCTACGGTAAGCTTGTACACGACTCTCAAGCTACACAAGTCATCCACGTATTATATTTATCAAATTCGTAAAATTAAATCTGAAATCTAGTGACCTAAAAAAAATAATTCGAATCCAAATTTTGATACACGTACATCGGCTGAACCTCGAATGAACCCTGATTCGAGTAGAAAGCCACACAAGGTTTCATACCATGCGCGCGGAGCTTGTTTCAGTTCGTATATGGCTTTCTTCTGCTTGTAGACTCTGTCATCACCAGTTTCGTAACCGGGAGGCTGCGCTACATAAACATCTTCTTTGATGTCTTCATTGAGAAACACACACTTCACGTCCATTTGATAGACTTTGAACTTGTCGTGAACGGCGTAGGTTAGGAAAATCCGAATTGCTTCCAGACGAGCAACTGGAGCGAAGTAATCCTCGAAGTCAATTCCTTCCTGCTGGCACTAGCCTTGAGCTACCAGTCTAGCCTTGTTTCTCACAACACACCCAATGGCGTCACGCATATTTTTGAAGATCCACTACATCCCAATTACCTTGACCCCCTCAGGTCTTTCAACAAGTTCCCATATTTGAGATGTTGAATTTTTTTTTCATCCCCTAGGAATGAATTTAGGTTTAAAGTTTGTGTACATGGTAATATTATTCCAACTGACACTTATAGTTTACCTTTTTAATTTGAATTATTTAAATTAAATTTGTATGGTATTTATGGATGAGCTTTCTTATGGCCATCACAACAAAAATGTACAACCAAAAACTTAGTCAAGTTTTATTTGATTTGGTTGGCTGGTTGGTTTCCCTTCAATTTTTCACTACCTGCTTAAGTTTGCATTTGATTCCAATGTCTCGCTTTTCGATTTTTTTGTATTTGTATATTTTATATTTGAAGATTAACTAGCGTATAATCCGTCGAAAAATCGACGGAAAACTATTATTTAATAAAATTTAATATGAGATCATTGAGATGACATAAGAAAAAAATATTGTTTGTTACTCAAATCTATATAATCATTTATTTAGATACTAATTTTTACGACAAGCTCGGTTTTTTCATGAAATCTCCAGCCGAAAAACTAATCAGAACAAATAAAGATCCCATTTTAGTGAAGAAGATGGCCGCGATGGAGATGGAGTCGACGACCTTGGGGAAGGAGGCCTTGGCCTTAGTATTCGTATCCGTGGAAATCTCATGGAGAGCAGAGAAAAGATGGTCGGGACGGCGTGGAGTTGGAACTTGGAAGGTGCGGCAGCGTATTGGGGAGAAGCGAAGATGGCAGAGGTGGTGGGAGTGGATAGATGTGCGGCAGAGTAGTAAGAGGAGGTGGCGAAGAGAGTAGAGACAGTAGGGGTGGAGGTGGAAGAGATAGGGGCATAGTTGGGGGAGGTGGAGATGCCAGAGGTGGTGGTGAATGAGATTTGTGGTGTGGGCGGAATTGGAAGCGGTCAGTGGTGCGACGGCGCCAGAGAGAGTAGAGGTGGTGGCGGAGAAAGTTGTTGCGGAGGGGGATTGTTGCACTTATAGGGGTAAACTGCAGAAAGCCAGAACAAAAAAAAAACAAAAAACCCATCTTAATTTTTCCGGTAGCTTTTTCCTCACGCACTCTTTCTATGTTTATATAGTTGATGTAAGAACACTCCCTCACTCCCGCCACCAAATTTCATTCTTCGCAATCGGACTGCCACAACATCAGTATAGTTTGAAGCATCGGCGGCAGGATTCTTGATAGCAATAATTATCAATAATGAGAAGTGTTTCATAATAAAGAGTAATTTTGTCTTGTTAAATTATGTTTGTGTGCTGTGTTGTGTTATGTTTTTGTGTTTGTTTTTCGTTCTATCGTATGCTTGCATGTGATTTAGTTTATGTTAGGATGGATAACATAAAAGATGAAATGTTCTCTATATGACAGCCTTGTGCACATCACCACCGCCACCCCTTGTGACTTCAATATACATTGCGACTTCAAGAATAATAGTGGGCAAATACATTGTGTCGTTAAGATGAACGTAAGTTTTACTAAATTTCATTTGACGCCATCGTTATTTGTGTGACAATTGGTCTTTATTGTTCTAAAGGGATGTTATTATTTTATTTTGATATTTTTCCTAAGGTTGAGACATTTGCTACAAAAAAAATTACTTGTAATGATCATCTTTGTGACAAATACAACTTTTGTTATATTAAAACTTTTTGTGGGGAATTTGAATTTTGTCACTCATAAAAAAACTCTTCATTGGCATGTTAACAATCAATACAAAAAACTCGACTTTTAGCGACGAAAAATCCTTCAGTAAATCCATCCAATTTCGTCGATAAACATCAACACCAACATCACGGCAAGTCGACCATGAAACAAACACCCTCTACGTGTGTAAATAATTTGATTTGATAAAGCATGTTATTCCATTCTATGCCATATATACTAACATGCACAATAAATAACCAAATTAATGTTTTTCAATAATGTATCATTTCTTTTTTACCGGTGTGCAGAATTCATGTATACACAACTGACAAGATAGGATAACGACAATAAAAGCTAATACATTATGCCGTCAAGATGAATCTTGGTTTTAAACCTTAAAAGTATAACCAAGGTTCCTTTTAACGTCATCGGTATTTGTGTTCTAGCTTATCATTCATATTCTAGAGGGATATTTTTATTTTGCTAAGGTTTTTTTGTTAATGTTGGAGTCATTTACTACAAAAAAAAGTCATATTTATGTCCATCTTTTGTGGCAAATACAATTTTTCTTACATTAAAATTTTTTATGTGGGGAAGTTGAATTTCGTCATTCATACTAAAAAAACTCTTCTTTAGCATGTTTTTTAACCAATACTACAAAAAACTTGTCCTTAACTAACGGAAATATTCATCAATGAATCCATCCAATTCCGTTGGTAAACATATTGTCGACGGATTGATAATCTGGTATTTGATATGTTTTAATAATAATAAATATTATGAATATAATTTTCAAAAAATATATTAAAATGTTTAACTACATGTAATGGTATCAGTAAAACATAATTTAAATAAGGGGCCCAACTTTTTAAATACCAAAACACAAAATAGAATTCTTATATATCCTCATTTTAAATCACACTCTTTTATATACCAAAATGTTTTAAAAGACTATTATACCCTCAAACTTACAAAATAATTAAATAAAACTTAAATAAAAAAACAACAAAAAAACAAACTAACCCTACCCCCACCACCCGCCGTCCCCATCTCTCCTTCTCTCCCCACATCGGTCCCCCCCATCCGACAGCCCCCTCTCTCTCCCCCAATCGGTCCCCCACCGCCACCGACCTCTTCTCTCTCTCCATCTTCATCGTGAATTTCCTCCTCACGATCGATTGATCGTCGTGAATGGAAGAACATGAGCAACCGCCGCCACAAACGCCGCCGCAATGAGTCGCCGTCGACGTCCTCCGGCGAAGAGGAGGAAAATTTGAATTTTAGAGTCCCAATTTCACCGGTTAGTGCCCTTTCTTTTTTCGAAATTCATGCTTAAATCTTCGATTGAATGCATGTTTTTTAGTTTTACATGTTATATATTGTTATATGTTAGAGTTAGGATTTTCATGTGGAAGATTTCGACATTGTTTTTGGTATAATAGAGTTGGAGATTTTTGAATTTATTGGTGTTGGGTAGTTCGACATTTGCTGTGTTGGTTTGGTGTTCTTACAGGGTCGATGGAGGTGGGGAAGACGACGGCGAAAGAGCTCTGGCGTGCTCACGATGGGCTTCCCATCGTGAGGTCACGTTGAGGTTTCCATCGCCCGATCACGATGACACTCTATCGTGAGCTCACGATGGAAACCTCACCGTGAGCTCACGATGGGAAGGCCAACGTGAGCTCACGATGGGAAGGCCATCGTGAGCTCACGATGGGAAGCCCATCTTGAGGTCACCCGAGAGCTCTTTCCCCCGTTCTTCATCTTCTTGTGTTTATGTTGGTTTGTTGAATTATAACACGTTACCATGCACTTATACTTGGTTTTATTGATTTTGTAGGAACATTATGAATTTGTTAGACCCGCCATGTTGTACTCGTCTCCTAAAGTAAACCTTTACATGAGGGTAGACATGTTTGATGAAATTAGGCGAGTTTTATTTGAAATATCCGGTGATCATCAAGCCGAGGATTTCCTAAGAACCGGTGTTGTTGTGCGGTTGATTGATGCTAGAAGAAATCAGAGTGCAAGTAATGCGCTAAATCTAACAATAGCCCGACAGTTGCAAGGGGTTGGTGCTAATCGGGTACCAGAGAATGAGCTTTGGTTTTATCTTGGTCATACGACCCTTCGTATGATGGCAGTGGAATATGCTCTCATCACCGGCCTTCACTTTGGAAACTCTACATTTAATCCTCATGCAGTTCATGTACCTCCTAAAACTGGCATTCACTACAGATTTTTCAACGGCCGAGAGATAAAGACAAATGAGTTTCGCGACGCCTTCAACAGAAAACAACTTGGGAGAGACATCGATGACTATTTGAAGGCGGCCAACTTGCTCATTTACTATTATTTCCTCCTATGTCGGGATAAACCCACCATAGAGGATTGGGCATGGACTTTAGTTGAAGACTTCGAGGCTTGGGATGCCTTCCCATGGGGCTCGTACACCTGGGGAGCACTATGTCACTATGTGTACAACGCCCAGACAGACCCCAAGGACTACCACCTCTATGGTCCGGTTTGGGCTTTACAGATTTGGACTTATGAAATGATTCCGGTGTTGGGAGGTCGATGTGGAATCAAATATCACATCAAGAGAGTGCCTCGGTGCTTGATGTGGGCCACAAGAGTGATGAAAGTTGATTTCAGTCAATTCTTCGATAATATACGGGTACATTTATAATCTTATAATATTTTTCATTCATTCAATGATGCAATCTATATTAGTTTCTAAAATTCTAATATTACCTTTTCATTACCTTTGCAGCTTCAGGTATTGGAAAGTTTTGAAGCTACGGAAGCAGAGCGTTATGAGTATTACATGTTGAGCTTCGAAAATGGAGACCCTTTTGATGTTCGATATATACCTCCCAAACAAATTGCTTCCAGAAATAATTCGACTACAAAGAATGCCAAGCAGAAGACTATGGGAAAGCTGAAGCAGTTAGCAGCAAGGGTGGTCCGTGGTGACCCGGCACGACAGATGTCGAAGCGTCGTCGGGAGGGTACCCCACCACCTCGCAGTTCACCACCTCCTAGTTCACCACCTCGCAGTTCACCACCTTGTACTTCACAGTGGGGGCCCTCGAGAGAGCCAGACAGGATTTGTTGTTTGCACGGACGACCATGCTCCTCCATGATGAGGGCACGAGCAGCAGGGGGGACGAGATTGAGCGCCGGTAGAGGAGTGTTTTGGACGACGAATCTGACAACGGCTTCCTTGCTAAACTGACTCGGAGAATGAGTCAGTTTTTTGTTATGAGGCGCCCAGACAGTCCTCCACAACAGTCACATAGGAGTCGTAGGACGGCATTGGACGCGGCCCGTCACTCTACCTCGGCATTTGACGCTCAGATGCAGACTGGTAGGATCGACCAGGACTGGGATCCGGCTCGTCACTCTAGTGCTGCAGGTTTTAGCCACATGCAGACCTCTTCAGTTCGGCCCCAGCACTCTCCAGTTCAGCCCCAGCACTCTCCAGTTCGGTCACACCATTCTGCAGTTGGGTCCCACCACGACGAGAGGCAAACTTCCCGCCGCTCTGAGCCGGTGCCTTTCCAATACTCTCACCGGCAGACTTCCCAACACTCTGAGCCGGCGCCTTCCCGTTACTCTCGCTGGCAGACTTTCGACCACTCTGAGCCGGCCCCTCTTCACGACTTTACGGCTCCTTCTCGGCAACCTCAAATCGGTGTTACAGTCCGTGATGAGCCGTTTCAGCAGTTTGGGCCGTTCCAAGCCGATCAGAAGGCGCAGTCCTCACAGCAGATTGGTCAGTACTTGTTTGCCCAGCTCTTTCGGCCGATACCGATGTCGACCCCTTACGAGACAGTGCAGCAGCCCATTCTAGAGACGCCGCAACAGCCTATTCACCAGACGACGCAGCTGCTCCCTTACCATACACCTTTGCAATTGACCTATGGTCCGAGTGAGCATCAAGGTTCCAGCTCACACACTCCCCAGCAGTGCGTTGTAGATGATCCGGTTAATAAGGATGATGCTCAATATGAGGAGCCGGATCAGGGAGGTGGTGGGGAGGTAGGTGATGTTGCCTTCGGTCCTCGCCAACGTAGACCGTCTGCTGCCCTCCGCACCCCTTTTCAAGGTGCAAGACAAAGTAGAATGGAGAGGTTGAGGATAATGTATAGTGACTTTAGGAAGCAGGGATATGAGTGTTATGTGCCTGTGCTTGAGACGGGTCATCGTCTAACAAACCAATTCTTTGATCGGGTGGAGGATCCGAAGGAGGACTTCCATCAAGATGTAAGTTACTAATTTTATATAGCAAGTTTATACCTATATTGAAATTGATTTGAATCTTATATTGTCTCAGGTAATGGACCTCTACGTGCTTTCAGTTCGCACGAGGATCCGAGTGCATAACAGGACTGCTCCAAATATTGGGCCAACTAACACGATCATCATCGGCACTCAGTTACTTGTAAGTTTTTAATATATATTCTTTATATTTTATTATAAATATTTAAAAATGATATTAATCTTGTATGTTGTCAATTTGATAGCAAGTTTTGCGTGTCGAGCTGCAACTCCTACATCCGGATGATAAAGAATTCATGCACATAAAGGGAAAGCCCTCATATAAGGGTTGGAATATGCATCCGGGATTACATGACATTGTGCACGGGTTAGACTATCCAAATGTCGTTCCATGGTCGAATTGCAAACATGTAAGTATTTATGGTGATATATATTTCAAGTTTCTAACCATTCATTATTGATTTAAATTATTCTATTTTGTATTGAAACAGATCTGCGCTGTGTGTAATGTCTTTGATAATCATTGGATCACGATTCGGATAAGTATTGTTGATTGGACGGTTGAGTTGTACGACTAAATGTCACACGAATATGATCAGCAAAGGGTTGCACCTATTGATTATGAGCTCAAGCCCATTACTCGTCTCGTTCCTCATCTACTAGCTCTCTCAGGCTATTGGACTAACAATGCAACAATGACGAAGTGAGATGGTGAAATGAAGTTTTTGAAGATGCCGATCAAAGACCAGTTTGCCCAGACAGACAGTCACAGTTGCGGCCCTTTGCATGCATGTATTTGGATCATTTGATTAGTAGTAAGCCGAGACACTGGGGGAACATCACCGAACGCTACATTGAAAGATATCGGTGGCTCGTAGCGACTAGGATTTATTGGCTTGTTGTACTTGACAACGTCTAGTTTTATTAGTTTATTGAGTTTATGATGTTTGAAACATGTATTTGGATCTTATTTTTATGGTAGTTCCTTAGTTTATTGACTACATGAATGAAGCAATTTTGAGCAGGTAAACCCCTAAACTCTCGGGTCTGGTCACGATGATATTGCCATCGTGACCTCACGATGACAACACCATCGTGAGCTCATGATGGAATGTAATCGCGAAGTCACGATGCACACCATCGTGAGCTCACGATGGAATGTAATCGTGAAGTCAAGATGCCAGGGCAGTCGTGAGGTCACGATTAATACAACCGTGAGCTCACGATGAGGACGCTAAACCCTATCGTGATGTTAGGATTTTTGAATAATTATGGTGTTTTAACCTGTTATATTATTTTGGTACGTGTTAAATATGTTCTACGTAACATTGAAATACATCAACAAATGAAAAATTACACATTTAAACACACACTTATAGTGTTGGCGAGGTGTGTGACACAACAATGAGTACATTACTATATGTTACATATACAATGACTCTTGCATTTGATAAACAATACACCTCTAACAATAACCCATTTAGTGTTTCTTTGATATAAAACCGTAAAATATGATGTGCAAATGTTTCTTAAGACATAATATAAACATTACAACACTAATTAATCATTATTTTAGACGTAATTGTTCCTGTTTATTAGTTCACGACGGGATAAAAATATCATCGTGAACCTGGTCGTGAGAATGTCATCGTGATCACGATGTACTCATCAACGTGACCACACGGTGACTTCTTTATCGTGACCTCACGATGGCATTGTCATCGTGAGCTCACGATGATATGCCATCGTGAGGTCACGTTGGCGTGGTCATCGTGACCTGTCCAGAAACTCGAAAACAAATAACATTCAAATTCAAGTTAGCATCGAATAAAATGAAACATCAAATTCAACACAAATTTTAGTACAAATTCATACAGAACCAAATCACCAAATAAAGTCACCAAATAGGTCTAGTAGTTCAAACATAACTTTTAAACAAATCTAAACTATAACCAACACGCTAATCGACATCTAGAGCCGTGGAGGGTGACGCACCATCGTCCGCTGCTTTATTTCGGGCCTCAAGTTCCGGCGGCAACCAAGCAGTGTCCCTCAGGATCAGCACTCGGCATCTAATAATTTCCTGTGTCGACTCCATCACCTCAAAGATCACGGCATCATCTACTTTGAGGTCGAAAGTGCGTGTGAATTGTTTCCACCCTGCATACTAAAACTTCGGTTTCTTCAAAGATCCAAGGTACATCAACTGACATTCGGTTCCATTATGATTGGCAACCAGTGGCACATCCGCACGAGGAAGTTTACAGACAATATGTGCTGGTATATGCTATATTGCACACAAAGCATAGATTAAAAGTCATACCAAACAAATTAATTGTTTGTTTAGTGGTAGAAATTCTTACCAAATGCCAAGGGGCCGAAACATGTGACTTGGCTAGGATAACATCAAAAAAGGGCTTGTCTCCTGATAGGCAGTTCAAGTTTGAATCGGATGGGTTGGTTGACATCTACAACCATCCAAATGCGACAAAACATAAAGTGAAGACAAACATCAACATCAACATCAACCAATTAAATTCAATAATTTGCCACATTTTACATAAATCGAACATCATTATCAACATCAACATCTCCAACCAACTTCAACAATTGACACATAAATTTAAAATTTTTATATATCAACAACATCAACATATTCTTCGAAATTCAACATAGCAAACCAAATTAAAAAACAACAACATATATCGGACATAAAACAAAAGATAATTTCATAACTCCTATAATTGGGTGACATTGAGGTCGAAGAAACGTACCTCTAATCGGAAACGAGCGGTGGGGGCGGCGGCGGTGGACAAGAGAAGCGGAGAGGTATTGAAAAGAGGGAAGAGGGAGATATGAATGAGATAATAATGATATATGTTGGATATTGGTGGAAAAGAAGGTAATGTACGTATGGTTGAAATAAAAAGTTTGAGATTCTGTAGTACTTTATCAGGAAATCTGGATTCATCACGATGGGATCACCATCGTGAGGTCACGATAGGAGTGACCATCATGAGGTCACGGCTGTTTATTCATCGTGACCTCACGTTGCAGATACCATCATGAGGTCACGATGGTTTTGTCATCGTGATCAAGGTAGAGACTCACCAAAAATCATCCATGTGTGCAAATAATACCTGTCTCAAAAATTTTGAACATAAAAACAGATATTAAAGGTTTAAAAAGGTCAATATAATGCCATAAACTCAACAAGTTCTGTTACTCCTATATTTCATCTTCAATTGGGTCAGGACATGCTCTAATATCATGACCCTCACGACGACAATTGCTACATCTTTTTTTCCTTCGGCGTCGTTGACTTGATTCTACTCCCCCAAAATCATGAAAATTTTGTTCATCCTCTGTTTGTTGGAGAGGAATATTCAAATCGACTCCACCAGGGGGAATAGATGTCGTGCATTTTTTTCTGTTGTGCCCAGATCCACCACACCTTGAGCAAACTTGAGGACGTCATGCTCTCGTGCCTTCAACTGCTGACCGAGCACGACTCGTTCTTGGACGACCGGCCTGACGTACATCTTCTGGAGGATAAACCCTAATTGATTTGATCTCCGGCGGCACATTCCACTCATCGGGGTGTGGTATTTGATTGATATGCTCAGCATAAGTCTGTCTTAGGCCGTCTTGTTTGAAATATCTATGTACGAAATCGTACACGTTCAAACTAATGACGGCCCGCCTGTTAAAATAGGAAAAATAGAATTACTTACATACAAAATGAATATAAAAATACTAGAAAATTATAACAAATAATATAGATTTTAACTTATAGCAGCAGCAGCATGCTTACATGGAATCCTATCCTCATCGAAGACACGACAATCACACGTCCAATTTTGAAGATCCACTTGATATTGTTGATTATCTTCGTCTACTTTTCAAACATGGTCGGTGATTGCTCGAACAGGAAGATGGAGACTTGCTTGCACGGATAGAGAAAGCTTGTTGAATGTAGTTACAGTCAACACATGATCTCTCGATTCAGCATCAGTACGCCGCTCGTCAAAATAATCCTCCAATGTGTGGCGAAATGTTTCAAGTAATGAGTACACTGGTAAACACCTATCCCACCACAAAACACTGTTCACGGATTCGACAGCATTGGATGTCAGTAATCCATAGCGCCGCACAGGACACTTTGGCCTAGCCCACCTCTCTGGTCCAATTTGAGAAAGTCTTCTGTGAGCACCATTAGGACTTACAATGTACAACAATTCAAAAAAGTTTTCAAACACTTCATGGCGATAACTAAATGCTGCTTCATAAAAGAGTGTGGCCACAGTTTTGCCGTATGGGGTCAAATTTTTCTGCAGATGGTGATAGCACAATCCGTGGAATGCATTTGGATAGATGGTTCGAACTGCATTCCTAATGCTCTTATGTTGGTCGCTCACTATCAACAAATCTTCGGGTGGATTGAAGCATTTGCGTAGGTTATAGAGAAAATAAGTCCACGACTCATCGTTCTCTATCGGACCAAGGCCAATTGCAAACGGAAACACTTGCTCGTTCTCATCCTTCGTGCAGGCAACAAATAAGGTTCCTTTGTTTCTACCCTTAAGATGAGTCCCGTCTACTATGAGCACAGGGCGAAGACACTGCTCAAATGCTCTAATACACTGTCCAAGGGCAAGGAACATGTGACAAAACATTCCTTCACTAGTCGTCTGCAAGTCGTATACAGTCCCAGGATTACGTTGTTTCAACAAATACAAATATGACGGAATCTTCTGATATGACGAGGGGAAGTCACCGTACATTCTCTCTATCGCTAGTTGCCTTGTTCGGACGGCAAAGTTGTATAATATTTGAACGCCATATCGCATGCGCATCTCTGCCATCATCTCCTTAGGCCTCAGAACGACCTTCTCATCTATCAATTTCTTAAAAAAATAAAATACGGCCACCTCGCTACTCACCGACCTTGCACGTGCATCACGGTTCAAATCTGATCGACAACTGTGCTCTAATGTCAACTTAGTAATCCGAAAAAGAGTTGCACATTCCGTAGCACACAACCTAAACGTGCAATTCTTTCTACCACTCCTACATAGGTACACTGCACGGTTCGAAGCGGAGCGATCGGTCTTACACTCCACAAAGTGCTCCAAATGATACATTCCTACAGCTATCCTCAACTCTTGCACTGATCGAAATATCGATCCAACCTCGAGACTACCATTGATAACGATAGGCCGCTCAACCCACGCCAACGGTATTGCGCTTTCAATGTCAGGATGTGGAATGATCTAATTGCGATGTGTACGCTCATGCTCAACCTCATTTCTGATTGATGGTCCGATGAAAAGTGTCGCTGCCCCATGAGCCTATCCATTTGTGTCCGCTGTCCAATCCAAGCATAAAACTCTTCTTTCAATGATTCAAGCAAATTTTTACGACGATCTTCCTCTTCATCTTCGGATGTAGACACCGCTTCATCCTCCTCATAATCTTCATCATATTCATCATCATCACCATCGTCACTATCACCTTGTGCACCCGAGGTGCTACCTCTCACATTAACTTCGGGGGCGGAGTTCCCGCGGTTTTCAATCACATAACCTTCTGGATCTTCTTTAGGGTCCGCTAACCATCGAAGTAATTCTAAATCGTCCCGCAATAGCACTTTTGCTTTCATGCCGTTAATGCTTGTGAGGTACCATAACACATATTCGGTCTCCTTCCCACCATTCAAACCCTCTCTAATGAGTTCCACAAGGTTAACACAATTAATCGTGTCGGGGTCGATGTAGACAATAAATAAATCCCCGTCCATATATGTCGATCGCTCCCAATGACCGCAATGATATATAATAATACGCTTAAAGACATCTGAAATTAAGAAAATATACAAAAATGAAGTGTAAACAATCAATGAAAATACTTGTTTAGCACACATCTGTGCTGGTCACGATGGTGATCACCATCGTGAGGTCACGATTCGTGAGCTCACGATGGCAATTGTCAACGTGACCTCACGAATCGTGACCTCACGATGGTAGTTGTCATTGTGACCTCACGAATCGTGACCTCACGATGGTGATCACCATCGTGAACACGGTGAACTTGTCCATCGTGACCATAGCAGAATTCGTGTGGTTAGCTTAGAACTAGGTATTTCAACTTCTTTTAACCCCACGATACCATGAAGTTTTTAATTTAAGACACCATTATATAAACAAAATAACATATTTCATGACATAAGATGAAACATATCTTGTATTATACTTTCAAAAACCCTAATTTCACCCTAACAATAACCCTAATTTCAGCAACAACTTATATCAAATGAACAAACATTATACATATTATGTTTACCTTTGTATGAAGTAAGGAACGCCACGGAGCCCCCGTTGATGCTTTCGTTCTTCTTGGGCGAGATCTTGGATGCTTGGAATGATGATTGTTTTTTTTTTTTGTTTTTTGGGTGTATGTTTGTTGATTGTGTATATGTTTGAATGTGAGGTTATGAGTTTGAATGAGGATTATTCTTCCCCATTACTACCACCACCAACCTCAGTGGCTTCATTTATTACCTAGTACACCCGAAAATATTCACCAAATCGAATGTGCAGATACATTAATGAGTTTCGCATGCATCAGTCGTGGTCACGATGGAAGTGCCATCGTGACCACACGATGGGACTACCACCGTGACCTCACGATGGGATTTCCATCGTGAACAACCCATCGTGACATTCCCATTGTGACCACGTGTGCAGTCAAAAGTATGACACGGTTGACTTTGAAAACTAAGGGTATTTTAGTACTTTTACAGGATTTTGGTATACAAAAGAGTGTGTTTTAAAGATAGGCTATAAAAGAAGTGTTTTTTATGTTTTGGTATTTTTTTGTTAGTTTCCTCTTTAAATAAATTTAATTAATTCAACACCAAATTAAAAATTCCATGTTAATGTAAAATTTAACTAAGCATAATAAAATTCAAGGACCTTATTCAGCTCAATCTTAGATCTGTGCATGATGCATTATGCCACAATGATCAATAAACCAAAACTTTTAAAATTGAAACATTATGATCATCTCTCCACTCTTTGCGTTTTGTTGTTCAAGTCTTTAGTATGGATTACATCTAATTACACATTGCTTTTCATGAGCTGATTTTGCAATAACATAGATTATGGAATTAGTTCTCAATTTTTATTTTATTTTTATTTTGAAATTGGGCCTATACATACGAAAAAACATATTTGAAAAGTTAAAAATAATGAAAAATTTGCATTAAAAATTTATATATATATATATATATATATCCAATCAATTTTTGCAAAAGGTTCTGTAGCTTCAATTCTTGAAAAACTTAAATGCATTGTGGTGTAGAGGTTCCACCTATATAGTGGTGTAGCGATTTATTTAATTATATAAATATATACCTCATTATAATTCCCTCAAAAAAACTAATGGGATTCTAGCCTTCAATTCACAATCCCAGTATTTTGAAACAACATTAGACAACGAAAATTTATAGGAAGTAGTTCAAACATCAAGGAAAGAAGATTTAGATTTTGCAGGTCAATTAGTTATAATTGGATCTCCCAATAATGCTAACATGGCTAAATTAAACGGCATGTTCTACAATGTTACCACAAAAGAATCATATTATATGAGAATAATGACTTGTAACTTGCACTTAGGAAAAACATTAAGAACTAACGAAAGAGATTAAACATGTAGTTTAGCAACAACCTTACATGTTCTTACAAATTTTAGTCGATCTATATTTTCTTTTATGTAGTTTGAAACGCATTTGAATGAAACTCATCGGTATCAAACTTTTTAGTTATGCTTATTTGTGGATAATAATCCAATTCCTTTGAGCTACGAAGTAGTATAATTTATTGTTCAGAAGAAGAAGATATTAATAGAATTCAAATTTGCAAAGTTGGTTAACTAACCGTTGGCCTTCAAATTCATATTTAAACGATCTTAACAATGAATTACTATTATTATTATTTTCCTTTTGAGCGAGACCAAGTGTTATATAAACTTCTTGGTTTTAAATTGACGATATTTTGGGCTTATATAAATATTTTTTCAACTTAATCGATTATGGCGTTATATTAATGGATGGAGTATAAATTTAACACTGTAATGATAATATTAGCTTCCTTTTTTTAATAAAACTTTCTCTTCATTTATATTTTTCTTGGAAACTACAAAACTTCTTTGTTATACTTTTTTATGCACTATTATTTTTATCATTCCAGTTTTAAATAGCATAAAGTAATCGTTCAGAACAAATTGAATAAAGAGCAAAACACAAAATAATACTATTTTGTTTGTTTGTTTTTCTTTTTTTTTGTTGTGGAGGAACACAATTTTTATGATGGATAAGGTATGTCTTTTTAGGATATATTAATATTAATATAATATTAATCACAATTTTGATGATTTGTTATAAGATGATAAATAAGTAGTGGGAGTGTGGGATATGCACGTTTCAACCACATAATATTACTTGAAAAAAAAATATCACATATTATTGCTTTAAATAACCATATATTTTTGTGTTCACATTATAGATGAAATTTGTGGCTTTCAATTAGTTTTTTATTACAAAATTACCATTAAAATTGATTTCAAGTCAATTGCAATTGATTGAGAATTGAAAACTCCCTCTTTAATATATAATAGATAATAGATAATAGTTTACACGTGGTAAAGTGGTTTAATTTCCCATATCATATTAGAAGTTTACATATAATAATTACAATGAACAATAGCTTAGTATAAATTTGTTGAGTAACAATCAAGAAGTAATATGTCCACATAAAAAAAGTATATATATCTTGTCACATAGTTTAGGCACCAACTGGATAACCACTTAAAAATACACTAAAATATCATATTTTACCCATTCACGAAAATTATAAGAGTTTATTGTAGCATATGTTTTAATAAAAATATGATAGATGTTAAGTAAGTGGAGAAAGGGACCCACCATCGTGAGTAGAGAAAGAGATACTACCTCCGTCTCGTTCAACATGTTTTACTTCTTTTAGGCACATAAATTAAGAAGAAGCGAATTACATGTCTTACTTCTTTTCGATACGGGGTATTAATTGTTAATGATAAAGTTGTTTTGAGTGGATAGTTATTTTTTCATAAAATAAATAACTATTCATGATGTACTATTTCAAAAAAATATTCATATAAAGCCAAAATACATAATTTACCATAAATTCATGATATATACTGCCACAAAATCTACCAATGATTCAAAATTGGCGCCTCAATTTTAACAATCTGCTGCCAAAATACATGTTGGTTACTGCCTAAATAAGGATTATATTGCCAAATTTTTAAAAATCAACCTCATTCAAAACTAGGTCAGGTTTCCCTCTAAATAGATACACAAGTCTTCCTATTAATCCTCATATCACCACCAAACCCTTCCACTCATTTTATCCACAACAGCTATTACAGAACGAGAGTGAAACATAACAACACAGAAAAAAGGAACTCAATTATCCAGTTTCTTCTTGAAGGTAACACAGATGAAAAGCTGCCAAGGGGGAAAATGAAAAAAACAGCCACCAAATTTGAAGCCTCAACAAGAACAATCACTTGGTTCTGGGCTGATGCGAAAAAACAAAAGGAGACAAACCAGTTCATTAATTCCATCAGTAAGAGAAAGAGCAAAGCAATCATAATATTAGTTGAGCTAAATGTAGAGAGGATGAAAGCTTAGCCACTAACACAAAGATCATCAATTAGAAGTTTGGCCCATGTCATTGAATGCAAGAAGAGCACAGTTGATAGATGGATATCCGAAGGCAAGATCAAAGCTCACTCAAATGCTATCAAACCCTCTCTTACAACTTCAAATAAGATGCAAAGGTTGAGGTTTTCACTTGACGCATTAGAGAGGGATAGAAATAATAACAAGTTGCAGTTCAAGACCATGCACAACACTGTTCTTAAATGAAAAATGGTTCCATATCACTAAAGTCAATCACAAATTCTACTTAACACCTCGGGAGGTTGAGCTAAATTAAACATATCAATCAAAAAAATACATATGCAAAGTAATGTTTAAGTTAGGCCTCTATTTAATGCAGATGGTAATGTCTTATTTGATGGGAAGATTAATATCTTTGCATTCACTGAAATGTACCAACCAAAAGAAAATCCAAGAACAGAGATGCACACACTATGGAGGAAAAGGCAATTCCAAGCATCAACATGCCACTAATCAAGAACAACTTCATTAACTAGGTTCATTCATTTATGAGTACATGCATTTAAATTCACATAACTGCCAGTATTTAACTCAAATCATATATTGCAACAAATAGTACCAGCCATCAAAACAACTTGGCATGAATGTGCCAGCAAACTCATCTACATTCACAAGACAATGCAAGACCTCATATCAAAGATTCAGACCCTGAATTTAGAGCTGATGCCAGTTCAGATGGTTTTAACATCAGAATTGTTCATCAACCACCCAACTCCTCATACATGAATATCAATGATCTAGGCTAGTTCAGAGCAATACAAAGCTTGCAACAAAAATCAGTTTCTTTGAACACTTCAGAGCGAGCGAATGCAGCACAGAAGCATTTCAGAAATTGGAAGTTACTAAGCTCAATAAAGTGTTCTGAACATTGCTAGGTTGCATGCTTGAAGTTGTGAGATTGAAGAGGCAAAATGCATATAAGATTCCTCACACAAAAAAGGATGCGACAGCTAGACAAAACATACTTCCAATGATTGTGGAAGCTCCAAATTCTATAGTACAAAGAACGCATAGATCATCTCATAGAGTAAGGGGCATCTCAAAGAATTAAATAAGTGATTGACAGATTGGGAATGAACCGGGATGCGGAGTAGAGAGAAAATCAGTTGGAAATTGCATATAGTATTTTGTTTTTTTGTGATTATACCTTGAAAACATTCATGCGCTGTAATTCAGATCATGTTTTAAGTGTAAACTAATCCTGACACATTGTAATTCTGTCTACTTATATGCATATGCAAGTTATTTGAAGCTGTTTTGATTCACATCTCATACAAATAATTGAATCATAGATGTTGCACATTAATCCATCACCAAAATTAAACATACAGTAAACATTATCTTATCATTTCTATGCCAAAATTAACCTAATTCACCACACACTATATTCTTTCATGCAATCAACCAGATACAAACACGAAGAAACACTTTACAAAACGAACTCACCCTGAAAAGGTCTGTACAGGTATTAGAAGATCTAGGCAAGTGGGAGTTTTGAACTCTAGCTAGAGATTTCGGTAGCAACCTTATCTCCATTTTAAAACATAAAATTAAGTGATCAATCAATTGTTAAACATAACTAAATAGGAAAATTTCATATAATAGAAACGCAATAGAACTCACCTAAACAAGTTTGGTAGGAAATTTCCCATTATTCCACCATCAGCTTCGTCGTCGAAGGGATCTACCACCAGTTTCCCGCTCAAATCTGCTATTTTTCGTCGGTGTTTGCACTTCATCATGGCGGCAAAGGGGCGACGAATGATCGACGACAACACACGTCCTCGTTTCACTCTATACCTATCTTCGATCTTCATCACGCCAATCCATGCATTCGTAGCTTCAAGTTGATCTTCAGAGTCGGGAACCACTGACTCATTCAGATCCAGGCCAAAATCGATCGGAGTAACAGATAGTGGGGGTGGAGATGAGGGTGAGTGTCCGGAACCACTGTCTCGCTTAGATCCCAGCCAAAATCGACTGGAGATGGGGGTAGGGTTTCCGGTACCACCGTATCGATGAATTGAGAATTATCCCAAATGAGAGGGTACGTGCAATCGGGGTCTTCAAAGTATGGGTTCATCACGGCGAAGACGAAACGATTAATCCGAGGTTGGCCGGAGAAGAGGCGCGATGAATAGAGACGAGTAGAGAGTGAGAGAAAAGTGAGGGGGAAGGATCCCCTACTGTTGGGGGAAATGCACAGCACGGTGTTGTGCCCCAAAACGACGGCGCTTCACATCAATTGTTTTGTTTTGTTTTTTCTTTTCTATTTTTCTTTGCTCCATCTGTTGTAATTATTTGTACCTTGTAACCGTGTGCGAAATTACTCTGTTAATTGGCAACTTATTTCACTGCAGTTAAATTAATTTATTTTTTTGTAAATATTAAAATTTCAATTATTCACTCTATATATTTCGTCCAAGAATGCTACAGTACATTTTTCCCCCTTAATTAAGTTATTATGGTACAATTTTGTCTTGTTCTTTTATGCTTTGGCTCAAAATCATGATATAATAAAGAGATGGTCTCTCATAAGACCGGTCTCTTATAAGACCGGTCTCTAGTAATCATGATATTTTACTGGAGCAATAATTTGAATTTTTACGGCTTGCTTCGAGACCTTCGACTCACCTTGCTCAAATCTTGATCAAAGAAGAAGCGATAAACAAAAAACGAAGAGGCAAAAAAAAAAGAAGAGAATAAAAAAATCTGAAAAAAAATAGAAAAAAATAAATAAATAATAATAGGGGCGCGTGGCACGCACGCGTCTGCTCCACGCGCCTGAAGCGCCGATCTCTAATTAGAGACCGGTCTTTCCTGAGACTTTGCCTATAATAAAATATGTTATGAAGTATTTAATCCTAACTAAAATGTTTAGTTAACATCTGAAATTACAAAAGTAAAACCCTCTTTATGGAATAATTAATCCTAATAAAATGATTAACTAAAAATTAAATATTTATAAAACATAAATCCTAATTACAGAAATTATTTAGCCAACAACATATTTATACCTATTTATACAAATAAATGATGAAATAACTATCTATAATTACTATGAAATAAATGGCGACTAATAAAAAATTACCAGAAACTAAAAAAAAAAATAGAAAACTTTGACATGTAATGACAGAAAAGAAGAAGAAAAAAAATTTACTAACTTGCACCGAAAAGAACCAAAAAAGACAATATTTCTCATGCTAGAATGTGAAGCGCCGTCGTTTTGCATTTCCCCACAGTAGAGGATCCTTCCCCAAAAGTGAGATGGTGAGAGGCGGCATGTCAAAGAGGATAAACAGTGAGTAGGCAGAATGGGAGTAGGGCTTGTTCGGTATACCATACCGGGGTTTTTTTATCAAACCGCATACCATACCAAAACTTTCGGTATGCATAATTTGATATTGATACCATACCAAACTTTTCAGTATACCGAAATTTCGGTATGGTTCAAAAGGCATACCGTTATCGTACATTATGTTCGATATATCGTAAACGTACGGTATACCGAAAATATGAACATCAAATATTTAAATTCCAAAAAACATTAAATATAATGAGTAATTCATTAATAGTGAATAATATATATACCAAATATATACATTTAATATAATGAATAATTCATTAATGATTTAATATATATACATATATAGTTATATAAATATATCAACTTATATATAATTGTTTAGAATTTTCGGCATATACCAAATCTTCGGCATATACCGCGATTTCGGTATGTACCAAATATCGGTATTTATTGAAAATTTCGGTATACCAAACTTTCGTTCGATACGGTATACTGCGGTATTTGAAATTCATATACCGTTACCATACCAAAACCTTTCGGTACGGTATCATACCATACTAAAAATACGGTATACCATAAGTTCGGTAAAATACAGTATTTTTCGGTTCGGTTCGGTCGGTATACCGAAATTTCGGTATTTTAGTCCACCCCTAAATGGGAGAGATAAGTGAGAGAGTAGGTAGGGACGCAGGGTTAGCAATACAGTAGGCCAGATTTTGGGCTTAATTGAACGAGTTCGTTACCCTAAACTTTGCCAAAAATAGAAATGAGACATGTTAAATGAGACACCCAAAAAGGTGAGTGGGACATGTTGAAAGGGATGGATGGACGGGTGTAGCCATATCCAAAATTAAAGGAAAAAAAACAACTATAATCTTCATAGACGAATATAAAAAAAAAATTAACTACAATTTTCATGGATAGAGGCCATATCCAAAATTAAACTATAATCTTTAAAGACGGATATAAAAGGAAAATTAACTACAATCTTCATGTACAGAGAGAGTATAAGATAGTTTATGCATGAACTAGATAACCACTTAAAAATACACTAAAATATAGTATGAGATGATTTCACAGTGACTTTGTGAGAGAGATCAAAGATTCAGTACCATAAGATATATCTACCCCTCTTACGCACACTTTTGTGAATAATTATTAGATTTCTTTTTGGGAAGCATTGAGAGACAATTCGTTGACATGCACACAAACCTTAATTATAGCTTTTTTTTTATGTGATAAGTTTAGATAAAAATTGAGGTAAGGAAATATTTCATCAATGAATAATGCAACAATTACTAGCACTTTGCTTCGCCCTTTATTTAAAAGATTTTGAGATCATAGTGGGCCAATTAGATTTTAGCAAATTTTGGACTGGCTCAAGTCACGCCATGAACCACAACATCAACATGAACCATCAAAAAAGAAAATAATAATTTAATTTTTATATTCTATATAATAAAATCAAAATTTGATCATTTGTGTAGGTCTTCACAAGATTCAGGATTTATCGTATTAATATCTTTACCATGTTGACGATAGCAACAAAAAGTTATATTATCAATCTTGTTCAGGTCGTGTATATTATTATCATGTCGACATAATAAGAACACAGAACTAGTGAATTTTGTGTTCAAATCGTGCAAATTAATTCACAGATTATGTACGTACTTGTTATTTATTTATTTATTTAGGACAGAAGTATACAATCATGTAGGTTATAAGTTCATATTATCATGGTAATTACAAGTTCATATTATCATCGTATAAAGTTCATGATTAGCATAAAAAGTGTGTTAGATTAAATGTGGTATTAAGTAGTGTGCATGTTATATCACAAAATAAGCATCGTAACAAATAATTGATCGAAACTAAAAAAGGAGTGGTCATAAGTGTAACGTAAACTATCATTATCATCAAATTCTATCTACAATAAGCTACAGATATAGGACTCAAGAATTTCCTCGCTCCATACTTGGCGAAAAAACATGAATGAACAAATATCACTAAACCACAAAAATAACCAATCTCTCTGTAAAAAAAAAAGAAAAATCCAAAAAAAAAAGAAAAAAATTAATCCAACTCAGTGGATTAGATAGGTAATCGCCAGCGCCACAAGTAGGAGAACGTAAGCAATTCCTTGATCGATCGCAGTGCCTGCATAACCAATTCACAGAATCTCAGCAAATTTTTCGAATTCAAATTCTCCAAAAAAAAAAAAAAAAAAAAAAATTAAACCGAACAACAGATGAGACTGGGGAAGCGACTGACCGTCGTTTGAAGGCGCCGGCGCAGATGTAGGAGCGCCGCCCTGTCCGGAGGCGAATTGGAAAAGCGCCACCAAAATAAAGGCGATGATCGGAAGGCCGACGAAATTCCTCATGGCGATCGAATTAGATCGAGAAGAAATCAAAGAGAATTGGAAATTGGGGATCTTAAACGGAAAAAGAATAAAAAAATATGAAGGCGAAATTTCAATTTGCGACAGAGAATGTGTGTTGATTAGAAAATAGACGAGGGAAAGGGGGGCTGGGGTATATATAGGGTATGGTGGTGGACGAGTCCGTGTCCGAGTCAGAGTCCGAGTTGGAGGCGTGTTTGGAGAAGTTTCTAAGAAAACGCGTTTTAAGTTGAATTTTAATGGAAGGAATCGTGCCAAAGCACTTGTTCTTATTCAAAAGTGGCGGAAGAGTCACTCGACGCATATATTTCCCATGCTGTTTAATTAATAATTTTAAAATCATAATCTCAATCTCTACTTTTCTTTTTTTAATTATATCTTCATTCTTAAGTTTATCAATTGTATTCCCACAATATTTTAATATGAATCTTTTTTTTAAAGCATTTTTTTAATATGAGTCTTAAGTTTATCAATTATATTCCCACATATTTGATGTGAATCCTCGGAATAAAATAAGAGATTTTGTAATTAGAATTTAAAAGTCATTTTTTAAATTTTATTGTCAAATACTACGTAAAAATTGAAAACATGGGTTGTCAATCCTCACGTTCTTCAAGTGCTGGCCATAGTTCTATTATGTCATTGTCACAAACTATAATTAACATGTCTCCAAGAAGATATTTAAATTATACGATTTTTTTTTAATATCGTGGGAACCCGCAGCTGCTACCTTCGGTGTGCACTGGATAAACCCCCGTTCCTTATGCAGTAGCCTGCAAACTACACAGAGCAGGTAAACCACACTTTCCAAGTACAGGTGCGACAGGCTCGACCTATAAAGGCGCTTCATGAGGTTCGAACCTGAGACCTCTCAGTCTCAAGTGCTCACTTTTTACCACTAGACCATCCCCAAGGGGACTTAAATATACGATTTTAGTATATATAAGGAATGAGGCCTAAATTTCGAACTCGCTGCTCCTCCTCTTCATAAAAAAAAATATAATTAATCAATATTATTGTATTAATAAAATTTAGTCTAGTTGATTAAGGTTTACTTCTAAATTATTTAATGAACCAAACTTTATTGTATCAAATCTAAGAAAGTTCTCAAACTTAATATGATTGACCAAAGTCATGATATGAAGTTTTGTTAATTAAATAAAGAGTAATGATATTTGGACACACTGTGGCCAACCATTTACGTTAAAACTAGTAATATAGGTTTTGAAAATGAAAATATACATTAATTGGGAAGCATAAACCTTAAGAGGAAAATGTGATTATTTCCATTTTCAAAACCTATATTACCATTGTTAGCGCATGTGGAAACATAAACTTTAGAAAAAAATGTGATTATTTTCATTTTTACAATCAACTTTTCTTTTTTTTCACACGTGTAGCGGACTACAGTGTATCCGAATATCATTACTCTTAAATAAAAACTGTGAGGTTTCTTAAAATCCAAAAAATGTTGACTGGGGCGGCGGCTACGAGAGACTGAGGTGTACAAGTCCAACTGGGGCTATGCGGGATTTCTAGAATGCGGATTTCACAATACTCTACCTAATTATTTATTCCATTACTTAATAAATAACTATTAAATAACCTAAAAAAATACTAAGTAACTATTAGTACCTTTTTATATGATCTTAATTAATTTGGAGATAATTGTATGTATATAGAGCTTATCTGTTATCCCTATAAGTAGTAGTATAACGCACATAATCGAAAGAGATATTTTCCATAATTAGGAGATCTTAAATCTTTTCTTCAGACTTCAATTGTATGCAAGTATGATATTATCTCTCGTTATTTGAATTTCTATAAACAGATTATAAACTTGTCATTATAGTAATGGTTTCTGAAAAATAAATGCAAAAGTGTGACCATGCTATATATATATGCTGTCTATTCTCATATATCTACAAATATGTTTACGACGATTTTTTTAATATAATTAATTAATGAGTATTGATATTTGGACAACAGTTGTTCAGACAATAGTGACATATTCGTAATTAAATATTTTTTTAATTTTTTCAATAATTAATATAATTAATGTTTTGTCTATAACCCTTTTCCACTTAATTACATGCTAATTTCTAATATTAATTAAAATAAATTAATATTATGCACAATTTTTTGAAATTTTGAAATATTAATTAAATTTAAAGATTAATACATAATTGGTGGGAAATTATATTATAGACAAAATACTAATTATATTAATTATTAAAAAAATTAAAAAATTATTTAATTACGAATATTACACCGTTGTACGGACATTGTTGCTCAAATATCTTTATTCTTAATTAAGTACTCCATCAGTTACTATGGTCCAAATTTGGAGATAATCTTCCTTTTCTTTTTTTATGTTGCCACCAAAGCATACTCCCTACGTCCACAAAAATGTAAGTAGTTTTTTATGACACGAGTTATAATAAAAGTGTGGTAGATGTTAAGTGAGTGATATAAAGGACTCACTATTGTGAGTGGAAAAATAGATAAAAAATTATGTCAAAAAGTATAAAAAAAATAAAACTAGCTACAATTTTCATAGATAGACGAAAAAAGAAAACTAGCTACAATCTTCGTGGATGGAGGAAATATTATGCGGATCGGATGCTCTGTCCCAGATCCCGTGTCCCAACTTGTGCCAAAACTCAAAACTCAGCGTTTTCAATTAAAATCCACATCTTACTCAATCAGCTAAATTTTCTCTTTCTTTCTATCGGCTCGGCTAAGCCGATTAAGATTCTTTCCTTTCTTCAGACAAATCTTTCCTAACGCAGAAAAGGGATTCAGTTTCAAATCTTTCCAACGATGGATATCGATTTCTTGTTTTCTTTACTGTATATCCTTCTTTCCTTCCTTTCTCGAGTTTCTTTCTCGCTCGCCCACGAACAGATTACAACTCTGGATTTCGTTTTCTTATGCACGAAAAAATTCTGCTCCCCGCCAACTGTTCGACGAAAGGTATGTTTCTTAATTCTGTGCACTTGTTCTTTTTGCATTTGATATTGTTTGCTGCTTATTGAATAAACTTTCAATGCCGTCATTTTATTTATTGAATGTTATCTGCGTAGGATGACCGGATGAAATTCGAATAACAAGCATTCTACAGAATCATCACTCTTTTTAATAACAAGTTGCAATTTTTTTTGTTGTGTTTGTCGAGTTTGGGAGCTCGTAACTTTTTATCAGACGTGATAAGCAAAATTCAACAATTTGATGTGTGAATGTCATTAATGTAGTAGCTGTAAGTTAATGTGGACTCCCTTGTAGTTGTTAAGCTCTATTTTAATGATCATATAATATCGGCCGAGCTATTATGCAAACATTTAGAACTCTATTTTTTAATATCATAGATGTACAGTTCTATATTCTATACCATATACTTGTCTTTACATTGAATCGCTTGTTGCAATACAAATGAACTTTGCATGTAGTCCTATTAATTGAATTATTCTCTGTTTAGGATGAGGATATGAGAATCATTAATCTTTTTTGTGATATTGTTTTGAAAATTTGGTTGTTCATCCATTCACAAATTTGGTTTTAAATAATAAGTTGCAAGTTGTTGACTATGTATGCTTCACAAAAGAGTGGAATATATTATTAGTACTCTTGCAGTAAAACATCTAGATTTGCTACCTTTTTTGTGATATGGTTTTGAAGTTGCAAAAGTTAAGTTTTTAATTTGATTTTATTTTTAATACTGAAGGAACTACTATCATGGATAGTGGTTGCACATCTTCTCGTCGGTTGAATTTTGAAGATGTTAATGAAGACGACAATCACCATGTCAATGATATGATCAATGATCATAATTCTGATGAGTTAGTCAACTCTATGAGTAAGAATAATGAGGAACATATTCCTAAGATTGGGATGAGCTTTGGCTGTGAAGATGATGCTTATGCATTTTATTTGAATTATTCGAAACGAGTGGGTTTCGGTATACGAAAGAGCAAAAGCCATAAGAACAAATCTGGTGAAGTAGTTGATAGGATTTTTTGCTGTAGTGCTCAAGGAAAAAGAATATATGATAAGCGTGATATCTATGTGCAAAAACCTCGTCCAGAAACAAGATTTGGTTGTCAAGCTAAAATGAAAATTAGTAGTCGAGAAACTGGAAAGCTCTGTGTAGTTGATTTTGTTGATGATCATAATCATTATCTTTCAAGCCCGAACAAGATACACTTGCATAGAAGTCACAGAAAGATCACTCTATAGACAGCACTAGAAATTCAAATGGCAAATGATGTGGGCATCGTGCCTAAAGCATCTCATGATCTTATGGCAAGACAAGTAGGAGGAAGGGAGAATTTGGGTTTCATTCCTCAAGACTACAAAAATTATTTGCGATCTAAGAGAACAAGAGCTACACAAATAGGAGATACAGGAGCAGTGTTAGAATACTTACAAAAGATGCAATTTGATGATCCCAATTTTTTCTATGCCATTCAAGTTGATGAAGATGACTTGATAACCAATATTTTTTGGTCTGATGCGAGGATGAGAACAGATTACTCACACTTTGGCGATGTGGTTTGTTTTGATACAACATTCAGGAAAAACAATGAAGGTCGTCCTATTGCATTGTTTGTAGGTGTGAATCATCACAAACAGAGTGTGATATTTGGTGCTGCATTGTTATATGATGAAACTTCGTTATCCTTTGAGTGGTTGTTTGATACGTTTACTAGAGCCATGTGTGAGAAGAAACCGATAACTATTCTTACGGATCAAGATGCGGCAATGGCTAAGACTCTGGCTTCCATATGGCCTAAAACTCATCACCGCTTATGTCTCTGGCATCTTTTTAAGAATGCAGCAATCCATTTGAGCAGTGTTTTTTCGAAGTTCAAAGACTTTGCTAAAGACTTTGGGGCATGTGTATATGATTTTGAGGACGAAGGAGAATTTATAGCAGCATGGGATCAAATGTTAAGAAAGTATCATCTTGAAGATAATGACTGGCTGAAGCGCATGTTTAATCTAAAGAAAAAATGGGCTTTGGTCTATGGACGACAAATCTTTTGTGCTGATATGACGACCACACAAAGAAGTGAGAGTGTAAACAGTATTGTGAAGAGGTATGTCAATTACAAGCACAAGTTTTTAGAATTTTTTAATCACTTCCAGAGGCTTCTTGAAGATCGTCGATATGAAGAGATAGTGGTTGATTTTAAAGCAAATACCTCAGTTCCATCTTTGGTCTATCCAGTTGAGATTTTAAAGCATGCTGCTAGTATATATACCCCTGCAGTATATAAATATTTTGAGCAGGAGTGGTACAAATCTCATGATTCTAGATTGGAATGCTTTGATGAAGGGGAGTTAATAGTGCATTATAAAATTACCCCTCACAGGAAGAGTCATCACCATATAGTTACATTTGAATCGTCAAGTGAAAAAATAGATTGTAGTTGCAGAAAATTCTCATTTGTTGGGATTTTATGCTCTCATATTTTGAAAGTATTCATGATGAAAACTATTAAGAAGATTTCAAGTGAATACATAATGAAAAGATGGACGCGTCAAGCAAAAGTTGGATATACTAGAGATTCAAATGTCAACATTTGTAACTTGGATCCAAAATTACTTCAAAATGTACGATACAAAGAACTGTGCAGTTTGTATCTTTAGTTGGTTACAAAGGCATCAGAGAATGAAGATGATTATAGAATTGTCAAAGATAATATTTTGAAGTTGTTTGAGATGGTGGATGACAGGTGGCAAAGTAAAACATCAGCTGAGAAACAAGATAGCATTGTACAAGGTCAAGAGTTTGACCAACAAGCTGGTCATGCAAGTTTGTCATTAAATGGTGATGAGGTACACACTAATGAAACAAACATTCGTGGAGCCAAAGGTATTAAATACAAAAATAAGACAACTTCAGGCAAGAGGCTTAGAAGTGGCTTAGAAAAGGCTTCAAGGAAAAAGAGAGGGATGAAAAAAACTCAATCATCAACCATTAGTACAGCTCCATCTCCATTACTATCCTCTTATTTAGAGGATACGCAGGTATGAAACATCTTAGGTTTTATAAATTATAATCAGAAATTATTTATGTTCTTAACTTATGTTTTTATGTGTTTGTTATGGAATAGGATGAAGTAGAAAATCTTGACGTTCTTTCTACTAGGCATGATACATCATGTCAGGGAGGTAATAGGAATGAGGTTGGTTTTAAATATTTTGAATAAAAGTCATCATTTCAATATATTCATTCTATTAAATGCATTGATTTATCTGTTATTGTGCAGATAGTTGGTACAAGTTCAAGTCAACAAAATTTTGGTGGATTTTCAAGTTCAATGAGCATGATTAGTTTACTATTGGTATATAAATTTTTTTTTGCTCGATAGATATTGATGTCTATATATATAGATTCAATATAGTAATTATTATTGTTCATTATTGTTGTTTCAGGCACAACAACCACTCCACTTTGACTCATTGGGAAGCTACGGTTTAAACAATGAATCTTCTGTTGGTGATGCTAGTTGCAATGATATTTGATCATATTATTTATGTACGTCTTCTAGTTCTTCCGTTTAAGTTTTATTCATGTTGTGATGATGAACTGTTTGTAATGGCTATGACCCAAATCATAAGTCATTAAAAAAAGGAAATCTACATGTTTATTGTGATCAGTAATTTGGCACATATTTTAGCTCTATATATGAATATTTGTCCAGGAATCAGCGAATATAGTCTCTCCTTTAAGGATTAGTTTTTTCATCTACTATCTATTTGCTGGACTTGATAGTTGTTCCACTTCTTTTGTATGTTAATGCATTCCCCATCACAGTTATTTTTGGTATGTGCTCCATCTTCCTCTTTGAGGCCTCCATCTTGTAGCGACGACTTGCACCAATCAGAGAGAAGCCAAGTAGGTTATAGTTGCTTTCGTAATTATAGTGTGGTTATTATTTCCTAACATTTCTTGTTTGACAATGTCAGTTTTTTGTTTCTTTTGCAGGGGCGAAGCACGCCAAAATTTTGAAATATTTGAAGTCTTAATAGGTTTCCTTTGTTCTGTTTGCTTTGAGTTTGTTTGGTTGTAAGTAGTGCTGTATACTCTCTTCACATGGAATCGGCTGATATTTTGATAATTCAAAACTCTTTGCATTAGTTATTCTTATGTAAATTGAATAAGTTTATGTAAATTCTTACGTCTGGTCTAAATTATAACGAAATTCTTCACTCTAACAAACAATATATAGTAGTATTTGGTAATTATGCAAAATCGAAAAAAACATCCCAACATTGGCAAAAGAAAATCTACATGGCTTGACAAAAAAGATGAAATTATTCTACTACAGTAAAATAAAAACACACATGAGAAGACTAATACAAAATTGGAGCAATATGGATGCTTGAAATTGACGATTAAAAGAAAATAATATATCTGGAAATATGCGAGAATACTCAACGACCTTACAGTTTGAGAGATGGAAATTGTAATATATTCATAAGAGAAAGGAGTCGTGCAACATTTTTGTTCAACTACAAACTACCGTTGTCTACAATTTATCGGCAAAAAGCAAATTGTTCCCAGTTTACACTAAATCACTCAAGCATCATGTAGTGCACCACAACAATCTCGTCTTATCTTCTCTTCTTCCCAGCATGGCCAACATCTATTTATGCAACCTTTTCTCACAGTGCAATATAATAGTATGCTTTGCTCAACAACAAACTACTATTGTCTACAATTTATGGCAGAAAATACATTTATCCCATATTATGCTAAATCAATCGAGCATCAGCCATCAATCATCATGTAGTGGCTCGAACTCGTTGACCTACAAAAGAAGTGGAACAAATGTCAAGTCCAGCATTAAAACAGAGACTATATTCGCCGACCCCTGGACAAATATTCAAATATAGAACTCAAATGTGATGACAAATTAGTAATCTTAATAAACATGTATTTTGCTCAAGTTATATTACCGAATGTTTACTGCTATATGATTAAGCAATACTGTCATGATTTGTAAGCGAAATGTGTACGTTAAAAATAACAAAGTGTGCCCACATAATTACTAAATGCTGAAGATTAAAACAAAGTTTGTTAGTAAACTGTTGTCACATGTACTGAGAGATTGCAGAAACGAGTTTTGGATGTTGGATAAATATGGAGCTATACATCTATGATATTAAAATGGAGTTCTAAATGTTTGCATAATAGCTCGGCCGATATTATATGATCATTAAAATAGAGCTTAACAACTACAAGGGAGTCCACATTAACTTACAGCTACTACATTAATGACATTCACACATCAAATTGTTGAATTTAGCTTATCACGTCTGATAAAAAGTTACGAGCTCCCAAACTCGACAAACACAACAAAAAAAATTGCAACTTGTTATTAAAAAGAGTGATGATTCTGTAGAATGCTTGTTATTAGAATTTCATCCGGTCATCCTACGCAGATAACATTCAATAAATAAAATGACGGCATTGAAAGTTTATTCAATAAGCAGCAAACAATATCAAATGCAAAAAGAACAAGTGCACAGAATTAAGAAACATACCTTTCGTCGAACAGTTGGCGGGGAGCAGAATTTTCTCGTGCATAAGAAAATGAAATCCAGAGTTGTAATCTGTTCGTGGGCGAGCGAGAAAGAAACTCGAGAAAGGAAGGAAAGAAGGATATATAGTAAAGAAAACAAGAAATCGATATCCATCGCTGGAAAGATTTGAAACTGAATCCCTTTTCTGCGTTGGTAAAGATTTGTGTGAAGAAAGGAAAGAATCTTAATCGGCTTAGCCGAGCCGATAGAAAGAAAGAGAAAATTTAGTTGATTGAATAAGATGTGGATTTTAATTGAAAACGCTGAGTTTTGAGTTTTGTCACAAGTTGGGACACGGGATCTGGGACAGAGGATCCGATCCGAATATTATATACTCCTGAAAAAAATCATACCATGTGACAAATTTAACTCATAAAAATTCTGTCGGAGATCAAAGTTTTTGTTACTTATCTTTCTCTATGCATATATTTTTTGAAAAGTTAAATGTGACGAATTCAACTTAATTATTAATTAAGATTTTGTTCGAAATCGGTTTTAATTGGTTATCTTTCTATATGCATTTATCGGTGCACGAGTACCAAATAACGCTAGTACCGAATTAACTAATATTGACTTTCGCATATTTCGCAAATTTCTATTGCATTAAGAAACTTTTAGTTCTAATTCCTTATTTCAGCTGTCAAACCTTATTAAATAAAAGCTTGATCCTTATTTAAACAGGGACGAGAAGGATTTGAGTCAACCAATAAGTACAAGTATTGTTTCATTTTATTTTGATTTTTATAATTATCAACTTCAAAGATTTGGAACGGTTTGTCTCAATGTTTATTTTATTTTTTCTTTTACTTTTCCAATTATTATTTTTTTCTTTCCTCCTCTTTTATCCACCAGTGTTTTTTTATCAGAATATGGAGAAGAGCGTTGGAACTAGAAACATGATTCACTAAGCATGAATCGTGTATAAAACAAAACGAACATTGTTGTGTTATGGACGAACCACTAGCTTAAAAGTAAAATTAACCGATAACGTTGAAATTATCTACCGCTTCCGAAAATTAACAAGTTTCATCTAGCATAATTTTATCAATATCTGGATTAATATCCTTAAAAATAAGTTCGTTTCTCGCTTTCCAAGTTCTCCAAACCTTAGGCTATCTGCAACCTTTAGAGCACCCTCAGGGTGTTCTAAGGGGTGCTCTAACACTAGAGCACCCTTAGAGAACTCTACCCTTGCAACCCAAGGATGTTCTAAGGATGCTCTATCTTTAATATTAAACAATTCCCCATTTTTCATTAATTAAATTAATTCATAAAATTCCATTTATGAGAAAATAAACATTAAACATTACATTAATTTAAATAAAATAAATTTTTACATTAATTAAAATAAAAAACATTACATTACTTAAAAAAAATTACACTAATTGAGGACGCTCGACTACTCCTGTAGAGGTCCAAATTTCTGGTAAATGTGCTCGATGAGATCATTGGTAAGTCGGGTGTGCTTTCGTTGATCTCTCAAGTCGGCTTCCTGAGCGAGATAGGTCCTAAAGGCGATCGGACAGTGCCTCCGGAATATCCCGCTAGTGGACGGAGAATCGGAGTCGGCTCTCCAATTCTCCACATCTTCCCGCTCGTCTTCGATGATCATGTTGTGCAAAATAATGCACGCGAACATGATGTCTCGAAGATGCTTCTTGTACCAGCACCAACCCGGAGCGCGTATTATTCCCCATCGGGCTTGGAGCACTCCAAAGGCCCGCTCTATGTCCTTTCTCGCCGCCTCCTGCATCCTCTTGAACCTCGCCGTCTTTTCGTCAGTTTCAATCCTCGGCGATTTGATCAGTGTTGCCCAAGACGGGTAGATCCCGTCGGTCAAGTAGTACCCCTTGTCGTAGCAGTTTCTGTTGACGGTGAACTTGCACGCCGGAGCTCTATCCTCAAGCACGTCGGTGAAGAGGGGCGACTGATTGAGGACGTTGATGTCGTTGTTGGAGCCGGCACACCCAAAAAAGGCGTGCCAGATCCACAAATCCTGCGACGCCACCGCCTCCAAGATCAAGGTAGGCACGCCTTGATCTCCGCGAGTGTGGACACCCGCCCACCCTTTTGGGCAGTTCCTCCAAGCCCAGTGCATGCAATCCAGGCTCCCTAGCATCCCCGGAAACCCATGCCGCTCCTCGTGCATTTGGAGCAGACGTGCAGTGTCGGCAGCGTTGGGCTTCCGGAGGTATCGCTCGCCGAAGAGGTCGATAAGTGTCCGGCAAAATTTTTTGAGGCAAAGTCGCCCCGTGCTATCGCCAATCTTCAGATACTCATCGAAGGCGTCCGCAGCACCGCCGGTGGCCAGTTGACGAACCGCCATCGTGCATTTTTGCACCGACGTCAGCCCCCAACGCCCGAGTGCATCTTGTCGATGCGTGAAGAAGTGGACATTTTCCTCCAACGTGCTGCAGATGCGCAAAAACAGATGCTTATGCATCCGGAAACGACGTCGGAAAAAGTGCTAGCCGTAGGTGGGGTTGTCAGCGAAGTAGTCGGCGTGAAGGACTGCACACGCCGCTTCTCGATCGCGGTCGACGAACCCCCGCGACCTCTTCTTCTTCTTTTTCTGCTCGGCTATGTGTGCACGTATGTAGCGATCCGCGTCCGCCAGCATCTCCATTACCTCGTCGTCGGTGCCGCCCTCGACATATTCCACCGAAGAATCGGAAAAACTCAACGAAGATGAAGACATTTTTTTTGTAGATGAATTTGAGAGAGAAAGAGGATGAGGAAGATAATATAGTGTGAGAAGAATGAGGATTGAGGTGGTATTTATAGTAGGGGAAAATAAAAAAAATAAAAAAATATAAAAATCGGCTTTTTAGCCGTTGCCGAAACGGTCGATTTTTTAAAAAAATTTACGTTAGGCGCGTGCAATGCACGCCCCATTAATTTATTTATTTTTTTAACTGAAATGGGTAGCGCGTGGCTTCACGCGCCGTGCTCGAGCAGCGCTCGAGCGCTCGGGCACGGCTCGAGCCATCGCTGTCTGCCACGCGGGGTGCTCGAGCCACCCCCTGCTCGATGTAGTCTCGAGCATCCCCCCTCGAGACGCGTTGCATATAGTCTTACATTGCCAAATTAAGCTTAGTACATTTTTTTTCCACCTTTCCTTGATCATTGATGAAGAAGTATTTGAAATGATTGCACCAATCTGAAGAGTTAATTAGATCATTAAAGGTGTTTAGAGTAAGAAAGAAAATAGGAAGAAAACAAGAGTGCTTTAGGATGAGCTATTCATCACATCACAAGTATTTATAAGAAGAGAAATTGAATGCTATTGTCGGTTGACTCGCAATAAATAACAAACATTCGTGACCGTTACACGCATTAAATAATTATACTAGTACATTAATGAATAAAACCGGTGTGACCGTTAACAATTGTTAAAATGAGGCGATAATCGTGATTACTTTTGTCAGATTTGCAAGTTATTGTATGAGAATAAAATTAATGTTTATTACGAATTTTGGTTAGTATCAAGTGCCAAATATACGAATAGCAAGAAGATAAACAATAATAAAAGCATTTATAACATAATTATTTAAATTTTGCTCCTAAAGCTTCCTCTATATTTCAATCGATATTTACGAATATATACAATACTTCTTCTATTTTTTATTAATTGAAAATTGTGGCTAAACTCAATTGTGAAATGAGAGTAATTGTATGGATGTATAAATTTGTTAAAAAAAATTTATGGAGATGTAAATATTTTTGTGAAGCTCATACAGTAAAAGAGATATATCATATAAACTTTGTCATTTTTATTGTTGTAACCTAAATTTCGAGTCAATTTTTAAAATTGAGCTTAAGAGTGTTTAAGTCCGAAAATAAACAATTAGAAGTTGCATACGAAGCTAATTTTGATCGGGACCTTTCCACTATTTGGTCAAAACAATAAATCAACGAAAGAAGAAAAACCTAAAGTAATTAAGAATACGACATTTTTAAAAAGGCGCCGGCACTAAAAGGTGTAGAAACATGCTGGCAAGTCAAGAATCAAATTAGAGTTTGAAGTTTCAAAAATATTTAAAATTATTATTATTATTATTTCTATATTGTGATTTGTTTATTACTTAAGTTTGTCGTCACAAATTTAGTCATGAAAGCAGACGGCCACTTTCTACTACATACACATATCATGACTCTTTTAGTTTTTAATTATTAAATTGAGATGATTCTGTAATTTAAATTTATTTGAAAATTAATTAAAAGATTAGTTTAATATAAGAGGCTGAGTCTTATTGTCTTTAATTGGTAATTTCATTTACTCATATTCTAAATTCAGACTATTTTTGTTATGTGGTGGGAATCTGCAGCCGTTACCTTCAATATGCACTGTGTAAACTTCCGTCCCTTATTAAGTAGGAATGATAATTATACCCGCAAACCCGACTCCCCGTGAGGATCCGCTCCTAATGGGCCGGGTATGAGGGTCAATATTTCGGGGACGGACTTTTATACCAGAGTCGGGTTTAGGGCGGGCACGAGGATATAGGTCTCCACCCCGAACCGCGGCCCGATTAATTTTTCTATATTAAAATAATATTAATATTAATAATTGGGTACCTAATTATTAACCAAGACTCTCAGTAATCAAACAATCGGATATTACATACGATAATTCTTGTGCTACAGAGCGCTTAAATAGTCCAGGAATTCATTAAGGTTAAGTATGCCCTTCGGTTCGGTCCTTTAGCCGTGCCTATTGTTCTCCTTCTACTTCATGTAAGTGGCCTAATTGATCCGCCCTGTGGGCATCAATTGTCCGAGCTCTCCCTACATCCATCTCAAGAGTCTCAATTTGTTCATTCAGCTGCTCGATCCTTCTTGCCTTTGTGTGTCACCACCTCCCACCTATCCTACACATTCGATCAAGGTTGTCACTTAAAAAAATTTATTAATATGAAAATTCAAATTCAATGAGAATCGAAATCTGCATTAAATATATATATATATATATATATATATATATATACATTACTTTCTCTCATCTTATTTATAACCCAACTTTCTCTTTTTTCTTCCATCTATTTCCAACGTGGGACGAATTGTT
This sequence comes from Schizonepeta tenuifolia, assembly GCA_029490685.1. Taxonomy (NCBI): domain Eukaryota; kingdom Viridiplantae; phylum Streptophyta; class Magnoliopsida; order Lamiales; family Lamiaceae; genus Schizonepeta; species Schizonepeta tenuifolia. The sequence continues at coordinate 84,041,824 of CM055957.1, forward strand.
TCTCTTCATTTCTCCTCCCCTCTCACTATTTTTTATCCCACATCGAAAATGAAATGAAGAGAGAGATGAGTTGGCTTATAAATAAGATTGTCTCCATACTTTAACTTCATCAACTTTTACTATTTTTTTCTTGATTTTTAGCAAAGATTAACTTCTTCATTCTAATAAGAATTTCAAATTTTGGACATTATAAAATTTTAAATGAATATTCGATGCCTTTCCCCCACCAGATAATCCCTGCCCCGAACCCGTTCCAATTTAACGGATATTGAAGTGGGTATGAGAATTATTTTTGAGGCGGGTATAAAAATGAAAAAACATTCCTTGCCCCATATCATCCCTATTCATTAGGTTGCAAACCACGCAGGGTTTGTATATCATGAAGTGATGATAATCTATCTATCTTTTGGATCATAAATCGACAACACATAAATTTCCACTCTTTTTAAATTTTTTAAAGGGAGGGTTTTATTTGGTCGTCATTGGTATAAATTTTATTGGGGTAGAAGAGGTTTGCAGTGGGTTTGGGTTTGGGTTTGTGGAATAGTTTTGTTTTTCAATTTGGGTTGGATTTCATTGGGCTAGAAAGACCAGTTTCATTTATTTATTTTTGTTCGTTAATATAGTTAGATATTTTGGGAATTTTTAGTAGATAAATTAAGGGCACTAGCATAGTAACGCTTTTTTTTGAAATAACATAAAGTAATTATGAAAAATTACCACAATTTTGGTCCCCACACCGAACTTAATATACATGTAAAATAAATATAGAACTTAATATCAAAACAAAAAAAATTAACTAACAATCTGAGTTCATTTATTTTTCTAATCGTACTTAACAAATTGTAGTTGAATATATTTTGGTTGAACAATGAATGCAAATGTAAGTGTAAGTTAGTTAAATAAATAGAGAGACGACGTGAAATCATTCAATCCAGAAATTCATCATCTTCATCATCTCTACTCTTCTCTCACACGACACACAAACACAACCCCTCCTTTTAGAGAGAAAGAGTGAGAGAGCAGAGAGAGAGGAAAGGCGCTATGGTCCATAGCTCTGTGGCGATAACATCTCCAAAAATAATATGCTCCTTCCCATCTACTTCTTCCACCTCCGACTCCCGGCGACGCCTCCGGCTTCCACGATCAATAATTTCCGCCAAGATCGAGGATGGCTACGCCGACCAGTTCCTGCAGAACAATTCCATCGCCGATTTCATGAGGTTCAAGAAGGATGACCGCGCCCAATTGCAAACTGCCGTCGTTTCCTACCGCAAGAAGTTCCCATGGTCCCTTCTTCAACCCTTTGTCCGGGTATAATTTCCATTTCCTTTTCCGAATTTCCCTCCCCTTCTTCTTAATTTGTGGTTTCATGATTTTGGATTTTGGTGATTTTGTTGCCTGTGTAGGTGGATTTGGTCTCCACGATTCATATTGCTGATAAGGAGTAAGTTTCCTTCACAATCATTTACTATTATATCTCTTCATTTACGTAATTCTAGAAATAAAAAAAATAAAAAAAAACTCTTCATTTACGTATGAATCGTTAAATTAACGAAGAATGAGTTTGTAGTGTATGTATGTGCAATGTGTGAAACTGGGAAGTGTGGTATGACTTTGTTAGTGGATTTGATATCCATCCAAACCAAATTAATATCCAATCGTTTTAATTCTATTGATTTGAGTCTTTTGTCAAATAAGTCGAGTGAATTTAGTTAACATTGATTTGAGTCTCAGATAATTATAGTCTTTTATCTAGTCTCGTTCCTTATATGAAACTTAATTACATACAAGAAGATAGTATCAATGAAGAAAGACATTGTATGCTAAGTTATTTTGCTTGCACAAAAAATTAACGCAAGCCCGTTGTGTTGTGTGATTACTATATTATGCTAGAATATAGAAGCTTGAATATGGAATTGTTTGGCAATAGTTGACACTTCTGTCTGTTTGTGTTCTTTCACTCTAGCTGTGTGTGTTTGTGCGAGTGAAGGTGCCAACGTGTGTACTTCTCTTTCAAAAAAAAATCGGAAGATTAGGCTGGATAATTCCATATTGTAGTGGAACACTAGTGCACTGTGTCTCGATTGATCATACTATTTCTCGTGTTGTATTTGCTGCTGTGTAAAAATAAAGCTAAAATGTGTGTTAGGATACAATTTGGTGGTGTTTATGTTGTGATTGTTAGTTTATTCTGAAGCTGGAAGTTAGAAAGAATGCAGAATGCATGGTGGTTTATATTTTGATTCTCGTTCAGACGTTATTAAAAATAGTCCCTGCGAGCACTCTAAAGTGGATGTTTATGTAGGTACTTTGCAACCCTACAAAAAGAACTCGAGGCATACGATTGTGTTCTTTATGAGATGGTTGCTAGCAGAGAGAGTTTAGAAAACAGAAGGACAATGAGCCCCGAGGCTAGGAAGAAACTCGAGAGCTCAAACTTACGTGGATTTAATATTATTGGATGCATTCAACGACAGATGGCTAGGTTACTTACGCTTGATTTCCAGTTAGATTGTCTTGACTACCAGGCAGATAATTGGTATCATGCAGATCTTGACTTTGAAACTTTTAAATTACTCCAGGTAAATTGCATCCTCGTATCCTTAAGTAAATCATGTTGCTAAAAACCTACGTCGTTTAATATAAATTAACATCACATTTTGCAATTATGTCTTTATAATACTCCTGCAAAATACTTCCATGAAAACGCCCAAAACAAACTTTTTCTATGTTATCTTTCCAATTAAATGATTTCATGTAGTGATTTGTAACTTCCTACCTGACCGGCCCAGCTCGAAAAAGGCGAAAGCTTCTTCACTTTCGCCAGAGATATGACACTTAGATCCACTAAAGCTATGGTGCAGCCTGCTTCGGTCCGAGAAGATCTTGGTCCTTGGAGATCCAAACTTTTATGGGCCTCCCGCGTTGTTCCAATGCCTCTTGTTGGTCTGCTCATAATCGGAGGTGTTTGTGCGGATACTGGAAGCGGAGCAGAATATCCAGAATTAGAAGCCTTGTCCAGACTCGATTTTGGTGCAGCAATGAAAGTTTTCCTAGCAAAGAGGCTAACATCTGAGTAAGTGGTTAAATGCTTAAGAATTATTCACAGATACTCTTTATTTTTAGTCAATATCTTGACCGTTAAGCAAAGCCTTTTCGTCACTTCTTCGTGTGTACATATCGAGCTCTGAAAGCTGGCCAATATGATATGATTGAATTTATATATATAACTAATGGAAATCTTCGTAGTTGAAGCAATTCTTGTTTACATATTTTTCCTGTGGCTCTCTCTCTTTTCTAACAATCCCACTATCTACAGTTTCACACAGATAACAACAGCTGATGTGGAAGAGAAATCTGTGATCATTGGTGAGAGGAACAGAGCTGCCACCGAAGCGCTACGACGCGCCATTGATGGAGGCAAGAACAAGATCGCCATCCTATACGGAGGCGGGCACATGCCCGATTTGGGAAGACGGCTGCGCGAGGAGTTCGACCTCATCCCGTCCGAGGTACAATGGATAACAGCATGGTCCATCAAAAATAGGAATATTACAAGTAATTCTCTTCCCTTCCTCAAGAAATTAGCAGAAATCATCCAATGGCCCTTAAACAGATACCAAACTCTTGCATTGCTCATATTCTCTTCAGTCCTTGCATTGGATCTCTGGTTTTGGGAACTTTTCTTTGATACTTCTGTGAATTGGGTGTCCAATGCAGCTTCAGATTTGATGCATTATGTTGATAACAATCAATTCATGTGAGATTGAATTTGGTCATAACAACCATCTCTACTTTGTGTATTATCATCACATTTGTTACATGTTTATAGAAAAGCTTTGCTGCTTCATTTTAGTAAATATGATTATTTGTCGTAAGTGTTCCGCTTGAGATCCTCTATCCCACTTATTGGTGTCCCGCTTATAATAAATATTGCGGGACACGAACCGAATATTGGGACTGATGATCTCATTTCATATTCAAGTTCATGTGAACAATTAAATGTATCTGGGTTAAAATGCTAAATTATATAGGTTCAATAAGGCATATTATATTTGAATTGATCGATTTTTTTTTAATTAAAGCTCGAAATTGTTTAAAATTTGTGCTCGATAGGAGTATTAATTATGGCTCGAGCAATTAATCAATCGAAATAGTTGCGATTTAACTTAGACTTGAGCACTATTTTAAAATCTTGAGCTCGACTTGATTGAGCGGGAATAGCCTTTTTGCATCTATATTTAGTTTTTATAAATTAACTTCATTTATTTACATCTCTAACTCTCACTATACGATTAAGTAATCAATTAGCTAGAATCCGAGAAAAATAGAATGACAACAAAATAACAAGTCAAAACAAGATAATTAACAAATCCAATCAAAATAATACTTTAAAATTCTTATTTATAGGAAAGTGGCAAAAAAATCAAATTTAAAAAGTATCGATATTTCAGACACCGATAATCAAGTGCAAGTGCTACGATAGCCATCGTTATTTTATTGTATTTATTTATTTATTTATTTATTTATTTTTAGACGGAAATGTGACGCCATTTTAGTTGGACAGTTTGTTGCGCCGAGCCATGATAGCATGCAGTCTGCATGTTGCCCACATTCTAAAAATGAATTAACTGAAATATTCACGTCAATTTATATAATAGTATTTCCTACTAATCCTATCGTTGAAGCTTTTTATTATTAATGGCTATATTATTATACACATTTCTCTCAAAATTTGTTTACTAGCTTACAATATTACTCATATTTATATTAAAAAAATGTAAAAGATTATTAATTTTCAAAACACACCGAAGATCGATAGCGGTATACTTAAAAACTTTCCCATTTGTAGGTTGTACAAAATTACGAGTATATATGGTAATATGATAATGACACAAAACAGGAGTGAATAATCGCATTTACGAGTTTGTTTAACCTAGTTTATTGTGATAGTAGTAAATGTTAATTAATGTGTGATGCCCACTTCTCAAAAATGTAGAGACACATTGTACAAATTTTCTACACTCCCCCTCCACGTGGCACTTAAATTCCAATAGGTCCAATTTTCAGTATTATCCCGATTAATCTCATCTCTCCTCCACTAAAATTCCTCAACTGCATGTCTCTTCTCTCCCATTACTTAAATATTAGTAGTATTCATTCCCAAATCTTCCTTCCTTGAATATTTCAATGGAACAAGAATCCCAACAATGGCGAAGGCCTAAACTCAACAAATACGCTCTCGCTTGCGCCCTTTTGGCTTCCACCAATTCCATCCTCTTAGGCTATGGTAATTCATTATTAATTTATTTTTACGTCGAGTATAGTTCATCAGGTATAGCATCGATCAATAATTTAATTTAATTTACGATTTTTCGACTAATGTCTAGACATTGGCGTTATGAGCGGAGCGGCTCTCTTCATCAAACAAGACCTAAAAATCTCATCAGTTGAGCATGAGATTTTGGTTGGCTCTCTCAATCTCTTCTCGTTGATCGGCTCCTTGGCCTCCGGCAAGACCTCCGACTGCATCGGCCGCCGCTACACAATCGTCATGGCGGCGGCCTTCTTCCTCGCCGGCGCCCTTCTCATGGGCCTCGCCCCCTCCTTCCACTTCCTCATCGCCGGCAGGGTCGTCGCCGGCGTCGGCGTCGGCTACTCCCTCATGATCGCGCCGCTCTACACGGCGGAGCTCTCCCCAGCCGTCACTCGCGGCTTCCTCACCTCGCTGCCGGAGGTCTTCATCAACGTCGGCATCCTCCTCGGCTACGTCGTCAACTACGCCCTCTCCGGCCTCTCGCCGCGCTTCAACTGGCGCCTCATGCTCGGCCTCGCCGCCGTCCCGGCACTCGCCGTCGCCGGAGGAGTCATGGCCATGCCGGAGTCACCGCGCTGGCTGATCATGAAGGGCCGGACGGAGGCGGCCGTGGCGGTGCTGCGGCGGACGTCGGAGAGCGACGGCGAGGCCGAGCGGAGGCTGGAGGAGATAACGAAAGCCGCCGCCGGCGACTCCGACTCCGGTTCCGGCAATTGGAACGGCCAGGGCCTGTGGAGGGAGCTCCTCCGCCCCACGCCGCCGCTCCGCCGCATCCTCGTGGCGGCGCTGGGGATCAACTTCTTCATGCAGGCCTCCGGAAACGACGCCGTCGTGTACTACACGCCGGCGGTGTTCGAAGCCGCCGGAATTCAAAACCGGAGAGGGCTTGTCGGAGTGACGGTGATCATGGGTGTGGCCAAGACTTCGTTTGTTTTGATATCTGCGTTATTCTTGGATCACTACGGGAGAAGGCCGTTGTTGTTATTGGGCTCAATGGGCCAGGCCGTTTCCCTTTGCGGGCTGGGCTTAGGGTCCAAATTCCTCGAGCATAGGGCCCACAAGCCCATGTGGGCCATAGCCTTGTGCGTGGTCACGGTTTGTGCCGACGTGTCGTTTTTCTCGATCGGGCTCGGGCCCATCACATGGGTGTACTCGTCGGAGATTTTTCCGAATCGGTTCAGGGCTCAGGGTTCGAGCCTGGCCGTGTCGGTGAACCGGTTGGTGAGTGGGGTAGTGTCTATGTCCTTTCTAAGTGTTTCAAACAAGATTAGTTTTGGAGGGACTTTCTTTGTGTTGAGTGGGATCATGGTGTTGGCTACTATTTTCTTTTACTTTATGTTACCGGAGACTAGAGGGAAGAGTTTGGAGGAGATTGGTGAGCTATTTGAGGATAAGCGGCCTAAGATTAGTGCCGCCACTGAAATGACCTAATGTCACACGAGATTTTCTATTTTCAAATTTGTAATCTTTTAGGTTACGAGTTTGATAATATTATGAATTTGTATGTATAAGTGAATGGAATTGATTGTCAAATTGAATTGTCATGGCATGTTGCATTATTAGATGATTTTTACGAGATATTAAGAAAAGGATCACAATCGTCATATGTTTGAATGTTCGTTTTAGGGAATAATTCTGCAACAATTCTTGTAAAAACTGACGAGAGTAACCCCTAGCTAGTAAATTATTTAAAGTGTATGTCGAGTGAACTTTATTTTTGTGTAAAAGCTTGTCAACTTACATTAGAAAATTTTAGTGTGACACGCACGTTCAACTCATAAATTGTTAGTTGAATCAAATTTGAAATTTTTAGTTTTGAAAATAGGTACACCACCAATTGTGTTTTTAATGCAATTGCTATTTTTGTGGATTGCATTAAGTATGTTACTACTATGTTTTATATCTTTGGATGGCAACGTTTTCTTTTTATGAGGCATTCAACTTTTATTTTCAGTCACATTTTCTTGATCCGCAAAAACAGATCTTTTCTTTTTATAATGGACTAATTTATTTTTACAATTTTCCCCATAAAAAATTGTGTATTATTTGTCTTCCACACTATATATAGTATACATAATAATCAATACTTAGATCAACCTACTCTGGTAAATAAAATCATTTCTGTAATAGTCCTTTTGTGTGTGTCCTAAGTGTCAGACATTTCAAATTTGTCTAGTACAAAGGTAATTTACCATATCCATAAAAAGTTGAAGTATTAAAATTTAAAAATAAAATAAAATGAAGTATAATTTCAAGAGAATTGCATGAGAGGTCCAATTCATCTGAATTTGTCAGTTTCTCTTAATGGGGCAACATATCTTCAGAATGAAGAGGGAAAATACTTGGTTGGAAAAAATAATCTCATACTATTTGTGTAATTGTGTTGACACATCTGCAGTAAAAAAACTGCTATCAAGTTCCTATATTTGAGTAAGTTTATTTAAATTTCAAAATATTCAAATCTGTACACAGAAACCCTTAGTTTCAAGATCATGTGATATGTCCACCTAGTGAAAACTTTCATTAATCAATGAGCATACAAAATTACAATATTCATAATCCTTCATTCCTCTGTGATGTTGTAAATAGGACAACTTCCATAGTTCCATATATTCATATACAACGTTTAGCCTTTCTTCAATAATGTCAAAACATTTAAAATTTGATAGTTCTATACACATTGATATCACCAAATTTTGATTGATATAGTATGTTTGGTTAGTTGAGACCAGGGCCGGTCCTGTGTCTCATGATGCCCTAGGCGAAAGCTTAAAAAATGGGCCCTTATAATTTTTTTTAGTATATCAACTGCACAATGTACTCATTCTTATTCAAAATATATGGCATTCTAGTTTTGTGAACATAAATTAAGAAAAAATATTTTAGATTTACACCTAATAAATGATGAATTGAAATTGGTGAACAATGGAACTTGTAAATTTAGATGAATTAATTAGGGATAATTATGGAATTAGGAGGGAAAAAAATTCAAAAACGTTTAAAGATTAAAAAACGGAAGTTAAGCTATTAATTAAAAATGACTTTTTAAATTTATTTTTTTGCCTGCAAAAGAGAATATTAAAAACACACTAAAAGTGACTTTTTAAACTTTATTTTTTTGGCTGCAAAAGAAAATATTAAAAACACACAAAAGCGTGCTTCTGCAGATTTGAACACGAGTGGCAAGGATCATTGGTCTTAACTTTTCCAATTGATCTAACACCAAAATTTGCAATATAAATTTTACTTTGTTATATATAATAATTAAAATTTTGGGATCCAAGGCACAGGTCTATTAGGCTTATAGTCAGGTCCGGCCCTGGTTGAGACCGACGTGAAATTGACCATCACTAGGAACTTTTCTACAATCAAATTATGAAACTTATGAAATTTTAAAATTTCTAGTTCATGATGTTATTGCAAAAAAACTGTCAAATTTTGTGACACACAGTATGAATGAATAACATACTATTTTTTAAAGAAAAGAAAAAGTAATGAAACGCAATGCACATCAAGAATTTCAAAATGTGGTTAAACAACTAGAGAATTTTTGTTGAGTAGGCGTAAATCCAGAGGGGGGTTGAAATTCTGAGCATATAAAGTTACTGTTGTACAGCTGTTAAAAGTCAGAAAACAGAGTGAGCCTAAATTAGAGTGAGAGAGATGGAACAATAGGGATTTTATTTCTTTAGTAAAAAATTGGAAATGTTACCGACTAAATTTATGGTTTGACCTTTTTCACAACTTTGGATATGTTCGTGGGGTTGTCTTTTTCATTGTTCTTGTTTAGATTAATTTTAAATTTAGTTATAGTTACTTACTTATGTTGAGATTTATGTGCCACACAACTCGAAATGATATCATTTAATAATGAAATTTTTTAGAATTATTTTAACAATCTTTTGGTTTTTAGGTGATTATTTTACTTATAGTTAGATTTATGACCTTTTTTTTTTTTTTACTTTTATTAAGAAAGAAAAAGTTATTGGATCAATGGAGTAAGTGGTGATTTTATCTTTATAAAATTTTCAATATGACACCAATTTCTTGTAATAAAATAGAATTAAAAAGTTACGCTTAAAAAAATGTCACCGTCAGCTTTCCTATGATAAGAAAAGAACTGTGAAATGAAATCCTAATTTTGGATTTATCATTATGAACCAATTATTTCTTTAACTTTTTCACATTAAATATTTCTCAATCATCTGACATATCTCTATATTTGTCTTGCTCTATGTCCTGTAATAAGTTTAAATTGAAAATATAATGCTTAACCCAGTAATATAAGACAACGTTTCTATTTTTTGTTTTAGTATTTTGAATTGAAAGTAATTTTGCAATGCTTCTATAAAACTAAATGCAAGCTAATCAACTGTTATGGCTTTTATATACTTTATTTTTCACCAAATAAATCAAATGAAAACCGATTTTGCTTGCACTGTTTTGCTGACTGATACAAAAATACAAACCGATTTTGCTGCCTTAGAAAAAAGAGAAATTACCTGCATGATAAGCTGATAACATTTCTTGTTGGTTGGTGGTTTGTTTTTATCTATCTCTTTAGATTGTATAGTGTTTAAAATTAAAAAAAAAAAAATACTAGTATAATAGCATAGCCATGCAACAATAAATGGCTAGAGTTTGTCAATGGAAAGTAAAAATCTACGTACAATTTCGTTTCAGCATTATTCAATTTAATTGGTACAGATAAATTTGTTTATTTAGCACAGTTTTGTCCCGCTTCATTATTTTTATAATTGAGTTAGTCTCTTTCTGTAGAATTTAAGCAAAAGGAATATTGTTTATTTTTAAGTAAGGAATATTATTGTTAATCATTGGGTTTAGTTAATAATGACAACAGGAAACGGATAAACCTAACATTTTATTGTTTTAACATATTTGGGATACAAACAAAAATATATATTTATATATATAGAATTTGTCCTTGACCATCTATCCAATCATACATATGGGACATGTTCCATCTTCTTTGTGAATATATGTATTACTTCCCAATCTTTTAATTTATTTATTTATCACTAGCTAGATTATTTAATTTCATTGATACATGCTGTAATTGCAAATACTCAATAATTCATCATCACAGTTCAGATGATGTGATTTTGATGAAATACACAATTGAATGCAAAAATATTGTTTGAATTTATAAATAGTTTCGAATTAAATTACTGAATTATGGCTCAGTCTTAATATTATCAGATAAAACTTTAAGTAATTATAAGACTATTGTGAAAATATCAAAATTAGAGTATTTATTGCTTGCGTATGTATCACCTGAAACAATTGAATTTTCCATAAGTATATTCGAAAACGAGAAACATATTACACGTGGGCCCTACTTGCTGAAAGTAGTTTTGTATGTCAAAAATTAAAAGGGTTATTGAGCATTACTTTTTGTCACCATTTGACATTCTTAAATTTAGATGGCCCTATTTTTCTGCCGTTGTTCGAGTCCACCAATCATGTTCTAAGATTCCCCCCAATCACAAAAAAAAAAAAAGAAAAAAAAAAGGTACTAGTTTCATTTCTGGGAGAATAATTTTTACTAGTAAAGGATTATCATTTAATATAACTATTTATATATTCACATAATGTCGTTAGTTTTTAATTTGTGAAACATGATAAGTTATTAGAAACCGGATTCAATTTTTTGACTTCCAGCCAAAAGTGTTTTTTTTTGTTTTAAATTTGTGAGCCGAAATTCAAATTATTGAACATATACAAAGTAAAACTAATCTCAACAAATTTTCCCACTATAATTCAGCGATTTAAAACTAATAAACACTCGAAAAATAAATATAACGAGATCCTCTATTTCAAATTAAGACAAACATAGATTATATTAAATTAAATATGATTACATGAGAAGAAGGCTTCCCAAATCTCGGCAAAGACCTGAATGATAACCTTATGATGATGATCAGAATTTAGAGAGAGAAAGCAAAGCAGCAAATTCTCCAAATCTTCAGCAGCAAAAATATGTTTCTCCACAATCATTTCCACCATCGACGCCCTGAAATCATTGTACGGATCTCTCGACCTCTTCACCACGGCCAAGCTGTCCCCCACCGCCGCCGCCGTCCTCCGCCGCGACGACGAAGACGACAACGACCTCTCTTCGTTGTTGTCGTCTTCGTCGTCGCTGCTCATGAAGAGTCCATTGACGTACTTGCAATGGGGAAAGCGATTTTCAAAAGCGCGCTTTTTGTAGGTGAAGTGCGCTTTTTTCTTCTTGTTGCCTTTTTTCTTGTGTTTGGGAAAATCGGTAAGAGGTGAGTACATGGGGGAAGCTGGGGGGCATTTTCGACCATTCACAACGGGAGAAAGGAGGGGGAGTTTGGCGGTGGTTTCTTCCGCCGCCGGTGAGAATAATGGGTGTGGTTGTGGGGTGAAAAGCAGGCGGTGGTGGGTTGGAACGACGTCGGAGATTTGGTCTTTGGATTTGCATGAGCGGAGCATGCGGCAGAAACGGTTTTGCAGGCGGTTCTCAGCCATGGTGGTGGTGGTGGGCGGCGGCGGAATGGAGAAAGGATGACTGTATTTTGATGCGGGGTAGTAATGTATGTGCATATTTATATAGAGGAGTCCAAATATAATCTCTCATTTTAAGAAAGTACTGTATTATTTATTATTTAATTCTTTTATTGTTGGATAATTATATATTTTTGAGGTTGGTGCTGTGGGGTCTATTTGAATGGTTAATTTAATTAATATAATTAAAGTAATTAAAAAATCAATTCTACATTTGGAATTTTGAATTGTGTTCCTAATAGGAATGTTACCTTTCGCCATCACAAATTTCGACTAAGGGCATTCGCAATGAGGGCTCGAGCCGCCCTTATCGAGCTCCAGCTCGTCAGATCGCACCGATTCGAAAAGAATGAAGGAGGGATAACACGTGTTATTAATAAAAAAAAATACATACCTTTTCGTTTTATGTCTTGCGGCGGCGCATGTGAGTGAAGAGAGGGACAAGAATTAGGGTAGAGTTATTTAAATTGTATTGGGTTTTTGTATTTTTTAAGTTAATTGGCCTTTATATTCAAATTATTTATATTAAGTTATTTTTTATTTTCTTATGCTTTTTAAATTTCAAAATATTTATGTATCAATAATTTTTATACTATATGATAATATTTTATTTTCTAAATCAATAACTCATACGTAATTGATTTCATCACGTTACATATCAAACTCTTTTATTGCAGCTTATTGTCTCTATATAGGGTCACAACTCATCATGCTCCAAGTAGCTCAACCATTGTGAGTGCTCTAAGAAATTATGAATTTGAATTATCCCAAATACAGTGATAGAGACACACAACACAACACACTTCAACCTTAAATTAAAATTTTGTTCTACTGAGAATTATCTTATCAAATATCAAGTGCCATTTTTTATTCTACTTGATGAATTAACTTATCAAGTTTCATTTTTATTCTACTTGATGAATTATCTTATCAACTTTTTTTTTTGTAGTCTAATTTTCATGTGTATTAAAAAATTTATTGCAATACTAACTAAATAATTTAACAATATGCAATATATTCTTTCCCAGTTTCCCACTACTTCTACTGGACCAAATAAAGTTTAAATAAACGAATATTAGATAGATTACATAAAAATACCTCAAATGGGAATAAGTTCGGCCAATATTTTCTGCTTGACTATTTTTTAATTCATGGCCTTGAATATGATTATAATTACCAGATAATATGACATTTTATATTGTAGTATGTTATAACCACTTTTTCCTTAATTATTCATACATACTATTATTGAAGTTGTTAATTTTAACGTGACATACCCTACGTCTAAGAGGCCCCAATTTATTCAATACAAAATTTAGATAATTCTTTTGAGATATATCTATATTTAAAAGAAATTTATAAGAAAAAATTACTCTGGGGAAGGAGGCCAATTATTTATTTATTTTTGAATTGGGAGGCCAATTCAGATTTTTTTTTTTTTTTTTTTTTTTTTTTGAAGTACCAATTCTGACTTCTTGTTAAGGAGAAACGGAATTGAAGACTTTCTGTTTTATAAATGAAGAGCACTTTTGCCGTTATGGTCTCCATTAATGCACTGAATCCAGGTACTATATCTGTATATTTATTTCCTCGAGTTCTGTTAATCTTGGGATTGCTTTTTTTATTCACTCATTTTGAATATTTCATTTATATTAGTCGTAAGAAAGTTACCACAAACCATTTCCCAGGTATACAAAGAAGTCTATAAAATTTGAATTTACTAGAGTAAAATTCAATTTCTGATAATTATAAGAATAATAAAATTAATTATCGACTTCCCATCTCCCTATATAAAGGAAATCCACTTCAAATCAAATGTGGAAATACATTTCGCCCCATTTGATTTTATGTTCAATCTTATCTCCATATCTCCACAATTGGGGAACAACGCTGAAATTTTTTGTTCCTAATAAGATAATAATTAATAATCACCTCTTTTTTTATCGTTTAATTGATATAATCACATCGTGTATTACAGTGTAATTGGGGCCTATTGAGATTTTTACAGATTTGTTTACGGTGGCAAGGGTTCTTAATCATCCAGACGAGGCCGATGAGCTTATGCCTGAAAAAATAAAAGATATAATGGAAGCCACTCGTGATGTGTTGGTTATGAGGGTTTTTCATGCTTATAGATTTGCGATTAAAGCAGCGCTTTTTTTAGCTCAATATGCAGCGCATAATTGTAGTCCATCTGTATGCACTAAAGACTTCCCGATTTGCCTAAGGGAGATTGTTATTTCTGATGTTTCGTGATTAAATCAATAAATTTTTACATTTAAAAAAGAGTGAAAATTTGTTATATACGTTTACTATAAAGTGAAATTTGTTATATACACCTAACATAAAACAAATTAGTTATATCCAATATTACACATATACCCTTAGAATAATTGGAAGCTGCCAAAAAAACATCACTTCCATTGCTTTCTTCAGCGAAAAAATGGGGAACTGACAGTGCCGCATGGAAAATTGGAAAAACATAGATTCTGTTGACTACTTTATGAATTAATTAGGATAGACGAGGTAGGTGAGAGAAGAGTTAAAACCTAAAATCCGCTCACAAGAAACAGAAACCCTAAAATCTCACCTTATATATTGCTGCTAGTTAATGTAATTTTTATTATTAGTTTTTTTTTTTCGTTTTTTAGTTAATGTAATTTGGTCATTAGAAACAAATACATTTTCCAACTCCATAAAAATGTGATTAATTTTAATATATTAGTAGTAAAAAATACATTTTCCAACTCCCAAAAATTATATAAATTCAATAACTAAAGATCTCACTCCAAAAAAATAACAAGTTGCAAAATATATAAATCCCGCTCGTAAAGTGTAGATCCTACTCGAGTGGGATCTCTCAAAAATTTCACAATTTCCGAACGGAATTTTGGTTTTAACGAGTGGGATCTTGAATTTGTAAATGATAATATATTTTGATATGAAATGTATCATACATATAATATTTTAAGATTTTATTCGTCGTATAAGGCACCTCTATTCTTGTTTTGATAAAAATAATATTTAACAACTTAAAATTACACAACAAAACTCCAAAAAAATAACCAGTTGCAAAATATATATAAATTCCGCTCGTATATTATAAGATTCCACTCGAGTGAGATCTCAAAAAATATCGAGGGGATCTTAAGTTTTTGCTAATGTGTCCGAGTGGGATCTTTGTTTATTTGATGTATCATGAATTTTTAATTATTTTAGTATAAATTATATATTTTTCCTCCTTTATTTCATATAGTATCGAAAATATTCAGTTTACATAAAGATATTTGAGTAATTAATTAATTGGATATGTCCTAAACAAACTAATCATTGCAACACTAATTATCTAATTATTGATCACTTTTAACTTCCATGCCCTAACATCACAATCACTTTCGGTTAATGACAGTGAAAGTGAGAAGCAGTCAAATCTGTTTGAATGTGTAAGAGATATAATATAAAAAATACAACATCTAGGGTAAATTAGTCTCTTCATACCAAACATAGACATAACTAATTGAATTCCTCACAGACGTATATAACTAATTGTGAAAAAGTCAAAACGTATATATTTTAATATTTCACAATTGAGACTTTAAAAAAAAATTGATATAAACAGCAATGCCTTTTTCTTTCATATTTACTAACCTTTTAACAATTGAACAAATTTAGTAGTATTAAACTTTTTCAAACTTATTACTCCTAATTAGTTATAATGAAGTCCTAAAAGCTGAGTTTTGTGGAAAAACAAGTATTAAATCAGCAAAACATACCAATAAAATAAATAAAACCAGCCAATAAAATTTAAATTTTTTATGCGAACACTGGTTACTCTGTATATAAAAAAGGTGATTAAAAGACTTGGTCAAGCCCACACAAATCAAGCTTGTCCAAGGCTCATACCCGTAACCCGATTACAAGATGGGCCAGTATCATGAAGCCCAACATTATTGTCGTTATAAGCATAATTGCCGTGGCCATTTCTACTAGTAAACTTACATTTTGTCACAAATTTTAGAAAATAGCCCAATACAGAATAAAAATACTCCATTGAAATTGGAGAGTAAATATTCACATGTGCATTGGTCGTAAAAGTGGGGATTGAATTGTATTTTTCAGTTTAACAACACACATATAATTAAAAATTGTCTTGTTTCTTTTCCAAAGGTCATCGTATACAAAATTGTCATCATATATATGTCACGACAGAATTGAATAATTTGATGTTCCCGTCCTCATATCGGTAGAAATCGAGAATCCTTCGCTAAATTCCACATCCATCATCGATTAAGTCCAAACGGCAACGGGAATCCATATGAACAACGATATTAACACCGTTCAACAAGGTTAGATAATCCAATCTTACATCTCTTGTTTTTAATTTATTCGCTAGATTCGAACAAATTAGGGCTCAAACTAAGTAGCTTTCTCTTCTATATTATGCACGAAGATTTCACGAATTCCCTTTTTTCTTCAATCCAACGATTCTCAACCCTTTGCTAATTTGTAGCGGGTGTCGTCGATTTACTCGAAGCTTTTCAGGGATTCCATTTCAAATTATGAGCTCCGTTCAACAAGGTTAGTGAATCAGCTCTTACAATATTGTTGTTGTTAATTTTGTTCGCTAAATTTGTAGCAGTTTGTGATACTCATTCATTTGGACTACGATGTTGGAAATTTGTTTGTAGTTTATACATTTTCTACTTTGAAGATTAGACTACGATGTTGGGTTGATTTGTTTGTAGTGGATGTCGATTGTTTGGAGTAATATTGATGTTAAACTGACCTCATTATTGGAGAAATTAGAATCTCTTTTTCATGTTAATTTTTATGTTCAATGAATTCGTTTTTCATGTTGAATGAATGAATGTTATGTCTATGTTATTGCTTCTGTTCTTCATCTTTATTGTTTAAATTTCATGGTCTTCATCTATTTATCATGTTGAAAAAATTTATGTTCTGTTTGGAGTATGAACTAAAGTTAAATTTCATGTTGATTTCTTTGTCAAAATGAATTTGCATTTTTTTTAACAATTACATATCTTCTTATATGGTTGATTTGCATTCTCCTCCTCTATCACATTAATGGTTTTCATTTTCTTTTTTTGTTGTCAATTAGGCAGCAATGATGAAAGGGGTTTTCGCCGTTTGAAGGGTAAGAGAGGCGGGAGACGTTGTTGGACTCCGCATGAGGAAGCTGTACTCCTTACTTCACTTAAGGAGCTTGTGGCTTTAGGTTGGAAGTCGGATAACGGATTCAAGACGAGCTATCTCCCAAGGCTAGAAGAGGCTATGCAAAGGGAATTTCTAGGAAACGATCTTAAAGGAACACCCCATATCACGTTCAAAGCTTCAAACGTGGAAGAAGAATTACTACTCCCTCACTTTGGCTTTGGGTCGACGCGGCGTCGGCTTCAACCTAGATGGAAATCACAAATAGATTGTACCCAAGAGCAGTGGGAGCAGATCGTGAAGGTAAGCTATCCATTTTCTGTATTGTAGGTGCTGTTTTGTATGGTAATTGGTGACTGGATATACTTGACTAACTTACGCTTCTTTAGTTTAGAACTATAACATTAGTTTTAAGTTGCTATCTCAGTACTTCATCGATATTGTTTGCTGATTTAAATAGAATGAGTGGTCGGATCAGTTATGTAGTATAATCAAAGACGGAAAAAAAACTGTACAACTTTGATATTCTACAATCTGTTATGATAAGCTTTCGTGATTTAAGTTGGTGCTGGTTTAATAACATGTTTTTTTTGTTTTGTCAGGCTGATGCTAATGCAAAGACCATGCGTTACAAGTCATGGCCTTTGTTTAATGCTAGGAAAGAAATTTTCGGGAAAGATCGAGCTATAGGAGATGATGCGGAGGATGTTGTCGACATGGCAACTGATATGAATCAAAAAGCAGAGCAAGGTGACAAATTTGCTAATGGTGATGATGTGTACCGACCCAATTTAGAAAATATATTTGCGGATGATGTGGGAGAAACAAGTACGACCAATAGCAAGAAGGAGGAAAACGAAGTACGACACAAATTTTCGCTTCTGTTGCTTTAGTGACGTGCCCATTTTGGAGTTACTCAATTACCGTGCAAAGCATAATATTTGTCAAACCATAAAAAAGACTTGTCGCGATTGTGGTGGTTCAGACACTTGTAGTAGTATTTACCGGGATTTTTAGTTTCCTTCCTGGCACACTTCAGAAGTATTTTTCCCACGCCACACTTGCAATCAGGTATTAAAGTGCTTTCCTCCATAGGTCTATCCATAATAAATTTCCTAAGTTGGGATTCAGATTTCAAAGCATCAAAGATAGGTTATGATAGGGATATGAAACATGCAATTACGTTAATAAATGAAATGATTAGCCACAATTCAAGAAAAGTAAAAGTTTATCTCACATAAGATGTCCATTATCTGGCAGCATCGACACCATAAAACAGTGGAATAAAACAAATGAAATTAAAATCCACACAAACCTCCAAACATCGAAAAAGTCACACCCTACATAATAGCAATCAACTAACAGTCAATTTGTGGAATATCAGTCCAAGTCTAGAACTCTAAACAACTTCAAAAATATATGAAAATAAAATCACTCTTTCAAGCAGACTTTTTGTGTTTACAATCCTTCGACAACGATATTGAAACTTGATCATCTAATTTTGTTTCTAAAATTTCAGTTTATCTGAAATTAATTAATCCGTGCCGGCCCCCAACCACATCTCCATTGCAATCTCATTTCTCTTGTCAATTCCACTCGGGGGATGATTCTAGTGACTCGATAAATTGCATATCCGAATCATCGTCAGCGTTGTTGTTACTTGCTTCGAATTGAATTTCGAAGGGATCAACTGCCATATGAGTGCGGATAAAGTTGTGTAACAAAAAGCAAGCCATAATCGATCTGTTTTGAACCTTTACGGGGTAGTTTGAACTACTTCCCAAGATTCCCCAACGCATTTTCATGACTCTGAAGGCGCGTTCAATTACATTACATGCTCTTGTATGCCGCATATTAAACAATTTGTTTTTATTTTGTGGCCTCACGACCGCTGGACCCCACTATTTCAAGTGATAACGAACACCTTTATAAGGTGCTAAAAAGCCCTCGTTATTTGCATATCCATTATCACACAAGTAGTAGTTGCCTATTAAAAATATTGAGATTAGTTAAAATAAACTATGCTAAATTAGATTGTATATGTTTTATGGTGAAAACAATTGAAACAATTAATTTCATACCCGTTAGGACTTGCAAACCATTCTGTCTATTTATTGCATCGCGTAACACACTACAATTTGTAGCTGATCCTTCCCATCCGGGTAAAAAAACATAAACAAATCTCAAATGACGATCACAAACCGCCAATGTATTAGTACAGATTTGTCCTTTTCTTGATCTATACCGGGGTTTATCCTCAATAGGTACCTTAACATTGATACATGTTCCATCTAAAGCTCCTAGGCAGCCCTAATCAAATATATATAGACACAACAACTCCATAAAAGGTGTTATAAAACTTAAAATGTAAATGGAAATTATAGAAATTGGGGGTTCACCTTGAACAATTTCCACCTTGCATATGTTTCGTATTGCGTGACAGCCTTTGGCTTCACCAAGAATATGTTATGCAGACTTAATATAGCATTTAAGACGTGGTGTACATAATGAGAAACGGTTTGTCCAGACCTCCTAAAGTCAAATCGAACTATTCTATTCTTTTTATGATAGGCTAGGATCCCTACAAACATAGCAACCTACTTTTCTACAGTAACATATTTCCCATTACTTAAACATCCTATCTCTCGCAACAATTTACATAGTTTTCCAAAGCAATTTCAATCCATTCTCAAATTTACAATGACATCGGTATCAGCTGCCATGATTCTATGGAGGTGCTTAGTTTGAATTTGAATTCTTTTTATCATGAAATACGCTTTACTTTATTATGCTTTCTCATTTTACTCAATAGCCTAGTTAGGATGTCAATCACTACTATAAGTTAGAGCAAGTGTTGCAGCAAAATCTCTTGGGTTACTAAAAAAATACAACATTTCGTCATGAATGTCGCGCTATTTTTGTTTGAATAAACCTACACGAATATGTGAACCACAATATATAAATTATAGATAATTGGCCATACAATTTACATTAAAAGAAATCTGCAACACCTCTTAATCAAGTGATAATATTAGTAATTAACAAAAATGCATCCTTTAAGCAATCTCAATAACTGCATCTAACAACATAAATCGACTGAGGCCTTTTGCTTCTTGCCATTATTTTTTTCTATCATGCATTTGGAAACAACCAATTTTACAAATTATGGACAACGTAGGATTTCTCATTTAAAGCCTCATTAGTATATTAATTTTACCTTCATTATCAATATAAATGTTATTCAAAAAGCAACAAATACTCAAAATCAACAAATGATTAGAATAAAGTCATAGCCAAATGACCAAAATCACATAATCAACGAATAAACAAATCAACAAATACAAAAAATAATACTACATTCGGTCCTCAAGTTTCTTCCTATCTTTCCTTTTTGGAATGGTCCTCAAGTTTCTTCCTCTACCCCACAACAAATTATGATCTCTTATCCTTACTTTATCAACTTATTTACCTAAAATATCACATATGGCCCACCATTATCTCAATTAATTAATATATCACTGCCCTCAATGTGGGACCTTTTCTCCACTCACAACAAATTCAATTACTTTTTCTATACTCATAACTAACTCAACAACCTTTTCCTTAATATCCATACCACTTTCTCCTAGGAAAGAACTTGAGGACCGAAGGTAGTATTAAATTTAGTTATATAAATTCCCAGATACCAAATCTACAAATCATATTTCTGCCCAAAACAATATGAAGCAACATTTTCGCCAGATTTCCATTAAAGGGGTTTTACCTGTACTCGTCGGCAACAGAAGATATTTGCAGGAAATTTCTAAATTGCACTCGTCAATCACAACTTGCCCGGAAATAAATTAGTGATTTCGATACGGCTGCGTACACAAATTGGACATTTAGGAAAATTAGGTCAAATTAGGGCTTTGTAAATGACTGAATTGCGAAATATTTACCTTTATCGGCGCTTTACAGCCCTACTTTTCCCAACGATCTTGACGTCTTCAAGACACCGGCGATGTGAAAAAATATTGGAGACAAGAAAAACAGATCAGAAAACTCTGGGTCAGATTTGCAAATTTGGGGATACTCCAAATTCGTACAAACGAGGTCACATGTTTACCTTATCCGGCGAGTAAACGATCTGCCAGAATGATCTTGAAGTCTTCAAGACCGGCAATTATGTGAAACAATTGCAAAATCTGCTGAGAAATCAACGGCGCCGTGTTGAGAAAAATAAAACACAAAAATGAGTAAGGGCAGTGTGAAGAAATTACAATGTCAGTGTTTGAGATCGAAATTTTATCTCACCAAATTCGAAAGGTTACTTATCTGGGTTGAACAATCATTATCTCTTGGGCTTTATCTTTGTCTTGGGCCTATAAGTTTATTTGCCTAATCTACCAAATAACTAATAATTTATGATAACTTAACTTATCTTGCTATATCTAACCTAGCAAACACTACCTAAGAATGTAATTTATTTAGTTACGCATGAAATGTAGAGTTGCGACGATATATATATAAAAAAAAAGTTGCGCCTAGAAACGTTGGAAAGTATCTTATCAACTATGTTGAGTTTTGTAGTCTGGATTGCATTGTCGAGTAATGTGACAGATAATCATGTGAAGTTGAATTAGCTTTAACCATAGATGCATATGCCCAAAAATACATCATATTCATGATTGGTAAAAATAAATTTCTAGGGTATGGTTTTACGCAAAAATGGAGCTTAACAAATTTTGCATCATTACGAAATGATGTGATACATTGAGCAAAAAATTATTTATTTCCAGTTGGTTAGAGTATTAAATTGCACACATAATCAGTGCTTACGTGTACCCTATAAAGACCTTAAATTAATCTTTAAAAATCAAGTTATCCAAAGAACTGTTGTACACGTGTACTTGTTAACTTTTCTATTGATTGCAATTTGCAAATCAATATATTTTCCAAATTACACTCTATTTCTAGAATTTCGTCGTCGGTAATCATCGTTGCGACATCCAATTGTCAATTTCTCATAAGCACACATTGCTAATTTTATCTCCAGTTTGATTGACAAGGAAGGCTCCACGTTATATTAATTAAATAAACTACTGAAGATTATTGTCGTAAATCAATTTAAGATTAAATTTTAGGACGTGTTGTAGAAGATTGTCTCTCAAAAATCAGTGTTTATGCTTAAATCTAAACAATGATAGACATGATTTTCAAATCCGAATATACATAGCGTGTGGAAGATTTTGAGTTTCAAAGCGATACAAGTATATTGCACAATTTTTTAAAAATTTGGGAATAAATTTTTAACAAAGTGAAGGACATGTGTTGTCATAGCATTCCATGAATGAGAATTAGGACAGACGAAGGGACAATAATTATTGCTGAATGGGGACCCACTCATTTCTTTGTATGATCATTGATCGAAAGCAAGACAATACATGGTATTTGTAACAATGGTGATTTTTTTTTTTTTTTTTTTTTTTTATCAATTGTGAGTTAGACTATCCACATCGTGGCTCGAGCAAGGGTTCGCGGCTCGAGCAAGGGTGCTCGAGCCGATTTCGAGTAGGGAGGTGCTCGAGACCACTGCGTTGCGGAGGAGACGAGCTCGAGCACGCGCGTACATTACACGCGCTTACGATTTTTAAAAAAAAAAAAAAAAAACGTCAGGCGCGTGCACTGCACGCGCCAACGTTAAAAAAAATTAAAAATCCAACGGTTTGATTTTGAAGCCGGCAACGGCTAGATTACAGCCATTTTTTTTATTTTTATTTTTTTTTTCATTTTACCACCTATAAATACTATCTTCACCTCTCTCATTTTCACACCTCTCATTATATTTTCATCTCTCACAATCTTTCCTCTTCCACAATTCTTCAAGCAAACCTTCTCAAAAAATAATTATGGATCCCAACAACCCATATTCGTCGGCGTGGTATCCCGACATGTCCGACGATGCGAATTTCTACACGGGGGCGGGGCTTGATTCAATCAACCTCAACACCGCCGCCTCCGCCGAATCCTACCCGTCGTTCTCCCCGGACTCCGACAGTCTGGCGACAAACACCGAGGATCGCATCATTTTGGCCCCGCCGCCGTCCCAGCCTGCTGCCAGAGGAAGGAAGAAGAAGGGGAAGGGCAAAGTCGTTGACACCTCTGCCGCCGCTGCCGCCGAAGATGACGAGGAACCCGTCCGGTCCAAGCGACACAACTACACGGACGAGCAAGCCACCTACATTGCACAGATTTGGGTGGAGGAGACCAACAACTCCATCGTCGGATGCGACTAGTCCGGCGAGAGATATTGGGGCGCTATCCAAGAGCGCTTCAACCGGAGGTTCAACTTGGCTCTCAACAAGAAAGCCGTGAGGAGCTTCTTCGGCCGCATCCAGATCGCTGTGAAACACTGGATGTCGGCTTGGCACCAGGCAAATACTCGCCGGCCAAGCGGCATCGATGACGAGTTTGTAAAAAACCAGGCCCAACAGATCTACCAAGCAAATGCTCAGGCGCCTGCCTTCCGCTATTTCACGGCGTGGGAGATCCTCAGGGAAAACCCCAAGTTCCACCTAGCCAATTTCCCAGACGTACAGTCCATGAAGAGGACGAAGACTACGGCGGAGGGCAACTACACATCCTCTCAATCCCAGTCGTCGGCAGAGGAGGCCCAGTCCACCGAAGGAGAAAGCGCGCCTTCCCGACCGGAGGGTCGAGATGCGGCAAGGGCCAGGGCAAGGGGCAAAGGAAAGAAGCCGGTCGAAGGGTCGTCCCAGTACGATTCCGTCATGGATCGAGTTAGCTCCCGACTTAGCCAGTTCGCCGAGGCCAAGCATGAGATCGCGGTGGCGATGCGGGAATCAGCTCGGGCGAAGATGGAAAGTGCACGCCTCAAGTCCGAGTATCTTCAGCAGCGACGTGATCAGATGGACCTGGATATTGTCTCCAGGGACACGAGATATATGACGCCGGAGCAGCAGGAAGTTCACCGGAAGATGGTGGAGGAGGTGAAGGCATGTCGGGGGTGGGCGTAGTTTTTTTAAGTAATTTTTAGTTTTATGTATTATTTTTTTTTAATTATGTAGTGTTTTTTTTTTTTTTTTCAACGGCATGTAATTTTCCAATTTTCAAATATTAATGGAAAATTCGTATTATTTATTTATTAGTGTATTTTAATTTATTTACAAATAGATGAATTAATTTAATAAATGAAAATGGGGAATTTTTTAATATTAAAGATAGAGCACCCTTAGAGCACCCTTGCGTTGCAGGGATAGAGTGCTCTAAGGGTTGTGGATAACCTTAGTGGGGTGCATTCTAAAGATAATGTTTTTATGCGATAATTTAGAAATTATACATAATAGATAAATTATTTATTAATAGTAGTCACTCCATTCATAATTAAGACGACTAACATTTTTTTTTTCTTTATATCGTGGGAACCTGCCATCGCTATTTTCGATGTGCACTAGATAAACCCCTTTACAATTAAAAAGTGGTTTCTTAATTATAGGCCCCCAACAGCAATAAATTACTCAATCTCCTTTATTGTGGTTGTACTAAGTGTTTTTTTATTTATTTATTTATATATATATATATATATATATATATATATATATATATATCGTGGAAACCCGCAGCCGCTATTTTCGATGCGCACTGGGTAAACCTCCGTCCCTTATGTTGTAGCCTGCAAACCACACAACTAAGTGAGTTCTTAACAATATTAAACTATGGTTATACTCTTATTCTCACAAATGATACAAGATATTCCGAACACATTATATAAAAAATTCAATCATAATATTGCATATCCCAAAATTAATTAAACTAATTATATAATTAATACATAGAATTCATGTAAGATTGAGAGTTCAAATACATATGTCAATTAAAAAATAAACAAATAAGTAAATACGATATATACAAGTTATTAGCATAATATAAAATGTTATTTATGCTTTAGTATTCACTATCATTTTGTATATATTAACAATTAACAAAATTTCACAGAAATTATTATTTCTAGGCTAAAACTTGTAGGCACTGTTTAAATTGTGAAAAAAAATTAAAATGTTATCATTGAAAATTGGAATTTTCCCATTTTAATTCAATTCTTTGCTTTATCTTTCTTAAAATCAATAAAAGTCGGAATATATTTGTTAATCAATCGATCTTAATTCATTTTGAGTTGGTCGGAATCATAACTGATAGCATAGGAAGTTAATATAAAAAAAGACGATGATAAAACCGATAATTTATTTTATTGGATAGTCCTTCGAGTGTGTGGATGCCAAGTGGCAAGTTCTTATTGGCGGATGTATATTGCGAAGTCATCCAGCATGGACATAACTTAACACACCAAACCAAACTAGTAGCAGTAATTCATGGACAAGAAGATATCATATTAAATTAATTTTATGATAAACACTAGTAAAAGTTATTTTTAATACCTTCATAATTTTTATTTTTCAATCAACGCATTCTTACTAATACGATGTCGATTTCGATAACTAGCCAAGAAGATTACTTGATCAAGTAAATATATTTTGTACTTTTACTATTTTTAACACACAAAAAAGTTTTATTGACATATATTTCTGATTTATTATCGAATATATCCTTTTATATATACTCCTCCATCTATAATAAATTTAGTCCGATTTTTTTTCAGACCAACAATAATTGTTGTCCTTTCATAAATAGAAATTATCTAACCTACTTTTCATTCACAATAAATATGAGTCTCATTCTTCATTGACAATAATATCTACTCGCTTCGTCCCAATAACAAGGTCTTATTTGCCTTGGGCACGATTATTAAGAAACAAAAATAAAAAAGATAGAAAGTGGTGGTCGTTATAGTTTTTGAAGGGTTAAGTGTTTTCATTGTTGGTATGAGACTATACTAATGTGATATACAAAAAAGAAAAGTAAGACCTTATTATTAAAACGGAAAAAGTATTACTTAACTCACTCACACCCCTTCTCCACTCTTAACAACCGTATTACTTCCTCTGAACCACATTTATCGTGAACGACAGGAGGGAGCAGAAGTTTATTGTCAATATGATGAAATCATACAAAATTATCTCCATTGTTAATAGTACTCTGATTTGATACTTTTTGGACCACCCACTATATGCGAAAAAAGGGAGTATATTTAAGAAATTTAGTCACGTTTTTCATCCTCACTATCTCGAATCTCAACCCCATGTGTGACTTGTCTCCTTCCCGAAAATAACTCTTATTCCGATTTTCGGTATGAATTATAATTTATATGAATGTGAACAGCAAAATTTTAACCTATACAATTAAACAATTTAATGGTAAGTGAAGGCACAACGTAATATTATATATACTAACATTGATTTTTAATTACTGACATCTTGGTATCTAAAATTTCAACCCTGCATTTCTTCATGTTATCGTTATTTAGATTTAGAGAATGTTTGGCTGAACTTAATAATTCCTTCAAAGAGCTTATAAGTTCTTAAATCCTTAATAGTAAACAACTTTTAAGCTGTTTTGAAAAGCTTACAAGCTCAGCCAAACACCCTCTTAATATATTCGAATGGTATTTTAGATTGTTTTGTCATCTTGGTGATTTGATTTAAATTTACTACACTTATACTGTATAAATTTTTCTATGACGTTTTATTTTTCCCTTAAAATTTTGATGTTCTCTAAACATTTCGAAGTCAAAAGTTAATTTAATATTATAGTTTAGTTTGATTTGATCCATATTTATTGTATCTTCCTGTAATAAATACTACCTCTGCCATAAAGATTGTAGTTAATTTTCTTTATTTTTATTTTAGGACATAACTTCATTTTCTTTTTATTTTTTTTCCTACTCATAATGGTGGCTTCATCTAATTTTATTAAAAGTTGTGCCAAAAAAAACTCATTATAATTTTCATGGTATATAAAATATAATATTATCTAATTTTTTTAATTACACATTTCGTCCCTACGCGTATGTGAGTCGAACTACCACCACCAGTCTAGGCGTCGAAATACATACATATAACCAGATCTAGTAGTTTTTATTGGTCTCTCTCTCTCTCTCTCTCTCTCTCTTCACACACAGACACACACATACCTTTCTCACACACGCGCGCGGGCACACATTCTCTCTCTCTCTAAATAATTCGCTTTTTATACGGCTTCTGGTTTCTTATCTTCAATATAAACCTCAGTTGAAGTTGGGAATCTCCAAGTTTGAGAAGAAACAAACAGGAAAAAAAAAAAAAAAAAAGAGAGAGATAATTTGTTTGAGTAGAAATTGAAGGAGAAGAAGATGGCGCAGATGCTAATCCATGGAGATCTTCATGCAACTATTTATGACATCGACAAATTGAAAATTGGAAAGCTTGGCTTGTTTTTTCGTAAGGTAATTTGGTTTTTTTTTTTTTTTGCGATCGCCTTTTTTTTTCTTCTACATTTTACTCATTTCCTTCACATCTTCACTGCAAGCCTGAACTACTCGGAGCTAATTTTGTTCCAGATAAAAACGTAATAATTTTTTTTTACCTAGGTGAATAAAAAAATGTTATAAAAAAATCCTAAAACGTTATAGGATTTGTTATAAAAGTGAAACTGTCATTTAATTAATTGTAATTATCGAACTAATCCAATTTTTTTTTGGATAAATGCATATTTTACTTTAGGCTGCTCGAATTAATGTCGGCTTCGGATAATTAAACATGTAGCGGAGACTAAGACTAATGATCCGCTTTAGATATTTGCCATTTTTTAATAGGGTAATGATATTCGGCCACACTGTGGCCGGCCACACGAGCTAAAAATGGTAATATAAGTTTTTAAAATGGAAATATACCCTAATTGGGAAGCACAAACCCTAAAGGGGAAATGTGATTATTTCCATTTTTATAGTCAACTTTCCTTTTTTTACTCGTGTAGCTGTTATTCTTTTTAATATTAGAGTTGAGACGGCTTTCAATTTATCATCTTCTTCAATTCGAGCCATATTATTATCATTTTTTATTTTTTTTTGTGGTCTCGTCTTAATTTGTGAGTCGAATAATATTCTCGTCCATATAGTATTATAGTAGTATAAAATTTTCAACTGGGAGATGGAAGTATTAAATTTAGTTTAGAAATCGCTATTGTTTTTTTTAACCATACACATCTCAATATTACTTTGGATGTCACATCAAATTTAACTCGAATTAGAAACTAAATAATCGTCAAATTAGTAGACAACGATCGTTTACTTCTAGATAAAGTAATTATCTTTATTGTAAACACATACCAATATATAACTATTTTTTTGGACGTATATATGTGAATGGTGCATTAAATCTTAAATTACAGCAATAAAATATAGTAGTAATAAGTAACGTGCCTATATTCAAACTTTAGCTAGCTCTCTGTTTACTATTCTCTTCGTCGGATTCGGACTATAATTAACTTCAAATAATTATCCTTTTATTTTAAAAACTACAATCACTAATCTAAGCAACCATTTTCACACCATAACATTTAAATGCGATTTCTATATTTTTGCTTACAACAATGTAGAGGTAAAATAGACTTTTTATAAATTGTCAAATCGAACTATGTATATATAGGGTGACTTGACGAAGCCGCCCAACATTAAATATAGAGAAAATATTGTATATCTAGAGAGTTTAGAAGTAGGTAAAAGATTAATAAGATCACTCTAGAAATGATAACAATTAAAAGGTTACACGTTTAATACATATATCTGGATTTCAATTATTAAGGTCACGTATCAAATACGTAATAAGAAATACTACTAGTATTACTATTAATATTAAAACAATAATGACAAACGGACAATTACCGATTTTAGGCTCCCAACTAATATTATTTTAAACAATCGATTTTTTTCTTGAAAACTGGTCCAACCAATATTATTTAAAATCACCGTTTTTTTTTTCTTCTTTTACTATTGTATGCCTCCACCTCATTAAACCCCCCTCCCGAAATTAACCCTCCCCCCCCCCCCCCCCCAACAACTTAACTATAGACGATTTTCATAGTTTGCTTACACCCATCATTTTTCTGTGTAAATTGATCTGCAAGATGTCTATTTTGACTGTGTGTATAAGACTTTATATTATTTTATTAATTCACTTGTGCAAGAATCTTGTTTATACTATTAGGATTGTCTAAATGGTTCTAGTTAGTCGGTTTTTAACCAAAATACGCAATAACGATTGATTATTGGTAATCAAAAACCAATTTTATTAGTTATTGATGCGGTTAAAGGTTCAATATTTTAAAGTTGATCGGTTATTGGTTATAACAAAAACCAAACCATAATAACCAATTAACCAAATTTATTTTTAATTAATAATATACATAATTTACAAATATATATTTATTTATTATTTAATAGTATTAGTTATTACGATTGAACATTTAGCATGTTATAGTTGGAATTTAAATATTATTTATGATTTTATGGTTATTAGAACGAACATGAGCATTAACATTGTGCAGAAATGTTGTCCAATTTTTTAATAATTTTTGGTTATTTTGGTTAACTGATATTTCGGTATGACAAATTTCATATTGTTACCATACCTAATTTACGGTATACCGGAGTTCGGTATACCTTAAATTCGGTATGAAATTTCTACATACTGCCGTACCGCAATTTCGGTATACTTTATCGATATACGGTATACCGAACTTTCTCGGTACACCGAACTTTCACGGTATACCGTGCACATTCTATACATGTTTAGAAGAAATAATATCCTAAATTTTCAACAATTAAACTCCAATAAAATTAAATTAAATCCAACAAAATAAATAAACATCATGCATATCATTTATATTTTGTATTTCTATAACTAATTAAAATATTTTTTAAATACTTAATTATATATATTATTATTAATTATTAACGGGTGCGGTACGGTATACCGTATATACCATACTACGGTATATATCGATATGACGGTATATACCTCGGTACGGTATAACACGGTCTACCGTGGTATTAGAAAATCTAATACCATTACCTTACCGTAATCTTCCGATACGGTATCATACCGTACCGTAAGTGACGGTATATCGTAATTTCGGTATTTTTTCGGTACGGTAAGGACGGTATACCGATTTTCCGGTATACCTACCCAACCCTAGAAATACACCCTTGTATACTATCATGAATTCATGATTCTTTTATTTTTATTCTTCAATATAAGTTCATATAATAAATTACCATAATGATTAATTTGTAAAGTACCATTCCAAATTACCAGAATCAAACTCTGATAAACTGTTGATTACTTAATTCGGCTAATTTCACAATATTTATAAGAGTTAAATGGTACAAAATACACCATCTTTTTCGAATTTTAAAATTTAACATGAATGTGTAAATACACCACCTTTACATTCGTTTAATTTTGACATAAATTCTAAAAAACTCAAATTACATCTGACGTGAATGTCGTAGTTTTACATGTAGAATTTCTTTTCGATAAGAGAAACGACATCGTTTTTTACTTAACTACGTGTAAAATTCTCATTAGAAAGAAAATTCACGTCTAAATTCCGACAACCTCGTCAAGTGTAATTTGGGATTTTCGGAATTCATGTCAAAATTCAAAAGAATATAAAGATAATGTATTTACAGAGATTTTTTAAATGACATGTCAAATTACAAAGTTCGAAAAAGGTGGTATATTTTAAGCAAATTAACCCTTTTTAAAATATTTCATATTATTACCAGAATCATACTCTGATAAACTGTTGCTTACCAGAATCAAGTCTCAACTGCCATATATTCATGAATGCACAATTAGATATGTAGATCTATAAAGTGAAAAATTCGAACTTAAGAGCTGTGATCACTTTTATATCAAAAAAAAGAGCTGTGATCACTTTAACATCCACATATAAACATAGAAATCCTCGAAAAACAGATGAAATATATTTGTGTAACAGCAATCTAAATTAATGACGTGAATATTTGTGTGAATGCAGGCAGTAGAAGGCGTGGAGAATGTTCTAGGGTTCGGCGAAACGGCTTCGAAGATGTACGCGACGATCGACCTCGGACAAGCTCGCGTCGGTCGAACCAGGTTGCTCGACCAGACGGCGAAGCCCCGTTGGTATGAATCCTTCCACATCTACTGCGCGCATATGGCGTCGGAAGTCATCTTCACCGTCAAACTCAGCAATGCCATCGGAGCCGAGCTCATCGGGCGGGCCTACACGCCCGTCTCCGACTTGTTGCGGGGCGATGAGATTGACACGTGGCTCGAGATCCTCAACAACGACCGCAAGCCGATAGACGGCAATCCCAAGATCCATGTGAAGCTCCATTTTTTCGATGTAGGCCGCGAGCGTTCATTCGAACGCGGCCTAAGTAGCCCTAATTTCCCGGGCGTGCCCTACACCTTTTTCTCGCAGAGAAAAGGGTGTAGGGTTACTCTGTATCAGGACGCCCACGTCCCCGACCACTTTGTACCGAAGATCCCTTTGTCCGGTGGCAAGATGTACGAGCCTCAACGGTGTTGGGAGGACGTATTCGACGCCATCAACAACGCCAAGCACATGATCTACATCGCGGGGTGGTCCGTGTACACCGAGATCACACTAGTGCGCGACACTAGGCGGCCTAAGCCCGGTGGCGACATGACGCTCGGAGAGCTGCTGCTCAAGAAGGCGAACGAGGGCGTTAGGGTTCTAATGCTGGTGTGGGATGACAGAACTTCTGTTGGCATTCTCAAATCCGATGGATTGATGGTTACTCATGATGAGGAGACTTTCAACTATTTCAAGGGCACCGAGGTGCACTGCTTGTTGTGTGGGCGCAATCCCGACGACGGGGGGAGTTTAGTGCAGAACATCGCCATCGGTACGATGTTCACGCATCATCAGAAGACGGTGGTGGTCGACAGCGCCATGCCCAACGGGAACGAGGAGACGAGGAGGATCGTGAGCTTCGTGGGCGGGATCGATCTTTGCGATGGCCGGTACGACACGCAGTTTCATTCTCTGTTCAGGACTCTGGCTACCGCCCACCACGATGATTTCCATCAGGGAAACATCGAGGGGGCCACCATCACGAAAGGCGGGCCGAGGGAGCCGTGGCACGACATACATTGCAAGCTCGAAGGCCCCGTTGCGTGGGACATCCTGTTCAACTTCGAGCAGAGGTGGAGGAAACAGGGGACGGAAGGCTTGCTTCTCGAGCTCAGCGAGCTCCGAAGCATCATTCTACCCCCGTCGGCCGTGACATACCCCGATGATCACGAGACGTGGAACGTGCAAGTGTTCCGTTCCATTGACGGCGGGGCGGCCTACGGCTTCCCCGATAAGCCCGAGGAGGCGGCCAAATCCGGCCTCGTGAGCGGGAAGGACAACATCATCGACCGGAGCATACAAGACGCCTACATTCACGCCATTCGCCGAGCAAACAGATTCATCTACATCGAGAATCAGTACTTCTTAGGCAGCTCATTCTCCTGGAACTCCAAGGACATAAACGATTTCGACATCGGAGCACTCCACGTGATCCCGAAGGAGCTCTCGCTCAAAATAGCATCCAAGATCGACAAGGGGGAGGACTTCAGAGTGTACGTCGTCATCCCCATGTGGCCGGAGGGGTTCCCGTCGAGCCAGTCGGTCCAGGCGATACTCGACTGGCAGCGGCGGACAATGCAGATGATGTACACCGATATCATCGAATCTCTTCGAGCGAAAGGAATCGTCGCCAACCCTAAGGACTACTTGACCTTCTTCTGCCTCGGCAATAGAGAGGTCAAGAAGCCCGGGGAATATGAGCCTGCCGAAAAGCCCGATCCGAACTCGGACTATGGCAGAGCTCAAGCCAATAGGAGAGGCATGATCTATGTCCATTCCAAGATGATGATAGGTAACTATAATTACTACATTATAATATCTTTTTTTTTTTTCCTTAAAATAATTCAGCAAACTGAGCAACATATTTATACTGCAGTGGATGATGAGTACATAATAGTGGGGTCGGCGAACATCAACGAGAGATCGATGGCGGGGTCGAGGGACTCGGAGATAGCAATGGGGGCGTACCAGCCGTACCATCTGTCTCACAAGCAAGCGCCGGCGAGGGGGCAGGTGCACGGGTTCCGGATGTCGCTGTGGTACGAGCATTTGGGGATGCTGGAGAATTCATTCAGCCTGCCGGAGAGCTTGGAGTGTATTAGGAAGGTGAATGAAGTGGCGGAGGGGAACTGGGAGCACTACACGCGAGACGGGGTGGAACGAGACATGCGGGGACACTTGATGAGCTACCCGGTGGGAGTGGCGGCCGATGGGACGATAACGGAGCTGCCGGGGACACAGAATTTTCCTGATACGAATGCTAGAGTTCTTGGCAGCAAGTCTGTGTTGCCTCCTATTCTTACTACATAGTTACTTAAGTTGCACTCCCTTGTAATAAGGAAATATGTATCCATATGTAGATTGGACTTAAATAAATTGTTTCTGGCTCTGTTGTCGCCATTTTGGAGGCAAGCTAGCTAGTTCAAATCTTGAGGTGTTGGTTTCATTTTGTGGCAGCATCTTTGTAATTGTAAACTAACTTATAACTGTGTTGTGTGTTGATTTCTTGCGTTCCAGAAATATATGAATTGAATGTTTAATCTCTCAAATGCTTTTACACATGATAAATAATGAATTGTATCAACATGATTCATGAGCAGTGAGTGTAGCCATTCTCTCTCTCTCTCATGGCTACACTGCTCACTGCTCATGCATCATGATACAAATTCATTATTTATATGTGTAGAAACAATTGAAAGATTAAACACTCTCTCTCTCTCATGTTCCACTGTGAACTTTTTTTCTTGTTGAATGATTCTCACTTTGGTTATTGCAGTTATGTTCCACTGTAAACTTTTTTTTCTTCTTCAAATATTCAATCTCTCTCTTTTAGAAATAAATAAATAATCAAATATTCAATCTCGTTTTATAGTTTATCTTGCTAGGGATTCAATAATCCAATTAGGAATTACTATAATTTTCTTTATGACATCAGTCCTGTAATTGTATAGTTAATAATTGATTATAATTAGGGTTGATTATTCTATTTCAGCTTTAAGTTTGGATTTATTAGCGTTTGTGGTGGTTTTTTAGAAGTTTGGGTGTTTGTAACTGGTTTAGTTTTTATTAATTTTGATTGATTTATTTCGAAGTAAGGGTGTACAATTACTTTCCAGTCGAGTTCTATTTAGTTGATTATTACTATGATTTTGCTAAGATCGATTCCATATTCTGTCAATTATTTCCTTTTTTTTTTTTTGAACGGCTGTCAATTATTTCCTTGTTGAAATATTATCACTTGAACTAGATAATGAAACTGTGAATCGAACCGAAAAAACCGACCGAACCGATGGGTTTTGATCGGTTCGGTTCGGTTTTTATATGAATCGGTTTTCGGTTCGGTTTGTAAAATTTTAAAATTTCGGTTTTCGGTTTTCGGCCCGGTTCCCTCAAATTATGTTCGGTCGGGCACCGAACCGACCGAAACTATAATATATTAAAATAATATATATATATATATATATATATAAATATAAACAAGAATAAGAGTGATAATTTCCTTAAAAAAATAATACGAGTGATAATTAAAATAATATATAATAATCTTAAGAATAAATGTTGAATTGTTTTTTTTTCCTAAGTATGTTTCATTTTTGAAATATCATTATTTTTCTTTTCCATTTTCTATCGGTTTTTAAAATAACCGACCGAACCGACCGACTTTTTCGGTTCGGTTTTGGTTCGGTCCAAAAAACATATTCAGTTCGGTCCGATTTTAAATATTTTTATCGGTTCGGTTTTCGGTTCATGGAATTTTGGTCGGTCGGTCGAACCGACCGACCGATGCACACCTTATCATGGAAAATTGGAACAGTAGTGAAACATGTTAAATCCACTAAAATCGATCATACACACAT
Source organism: Schizonepeta tenuifolia (assembly GCA_029490685.1). NCBI lineage: Eukaryota > Viridiplantae > Streptophyta > Magnoliopsida > Lamiales > Lamiaceae > Schizonepeta > Schizonepeta tenuifolia. The sequence continues at coordinate 84,076,804 of CM055957.1, forward strand.
TTTATAATTAATTAAATCCACTAAAATTGCAACAAATTAGTTTGCAACATCCATCCACCACGTGGCTAGTGTTAACCTCACATGTTAATAATGTGTGTGATTCTTGAGATCGAATTAAAGTAGAATGGGTGATGATACTCATACTATGTGGAATTTTCTTCTTCCCCCTTAATCTTAATAATTGAGGATGAACCTAGATAAAAATATCTAAGATATATAAGAACAAAAATGAAAATAAAAGCTTATAAAATCACCATCGTTTTAGTAGAAAGGTTGGCTGCAAATATTTGGGAGCTATTTGAGTATGTTTTTTTTGAGTTGATATTGCTTGTGACGATTAATAATGATTCAAAATTCAAATGAGCGATGCTTTAGGTATTGGTATTTGTGGAGTGAGTCAACTTGTCACTGAATTCAAATTTCACAAAATTTGTTACATTGAATTAGTCTAGTATTCGACACTTGTGAAAAGATTTGTAATTTCAAAGAGCATTAAGGGAAAAAAATTAAATTTCAATATACATCCAAAATGGGTTAATTGCACCTAAATTTATAAAGTTTTACCAAATTCTCAAAAGGGTAATGATAAATAGACAACTGTTGTCCGGACAACTAGCGGTTTTAGGCTTGAAAACTGGTCCAACCAATATTATTAAAGCCGCCGTTTTTTTTTTCTTGTTTTACTATTGTATCCTTTAATTAAACTCAAGCGAAAGGTTATGCTAAAATCGATTATAATATAATTTATAATTAATTAATAGATTAAAATAAAATTTATAATCAATTAATAAAATTATTTACCAAAAAAATGATGAGTGTAAGAAAACTATGAAAATCAAAGAAGAACATAAACAATGTTAGTTGGACCGATTTTCAAGCCTAAAACCGGTAGTTGTCCGGACAACAGTTGTCCATTTGTCATTATTGTTCTCAAATTACATACAGATTTAAAATTATGTTTATAAAATACACAACGTTTTCAATTTTCGACAATTTTACTCCGTGTTCTTTTTCCTTCAAATTAAAACCGGCGTGGTACCCGAACAGCCGAACTTGCCACGTTGGACTCCTCGGACGGCGAACGCGGCTAAGTCGTTTTAGTCGGGATGAAAAGAGAAGGCAAAAAGTTGGTGGGGGCTTACGCAAACGACTAACTAAATTTAAAAGATGCTTTGGAACAGTGATAATTCATAATAGTAAAAAGTTGCAACTTGCGATAGGCTTACTAAAGTTGGCTGACATCTCACTTTAAACGGCCATTGGAGTAACTAACTTTCCTTATGCTTCCACACGCATACACAACCACTCCTTTCTTTCTTCACTCTTTCAACAAATTCATTGCTACTTTTTCCACACTAAATTTACATACTCATTTGTCCTCCTCAAACACATGTTGTTCATTCAAATAAAACTTATTCTTAAATAAAAATCATATTTCCACCCTACCGAAATATGATGTCAAATTCTCATTTTGAAATTGTGCTCAATGCAAATTCTTTTGTTATTCGATTTTTCATGAAACACTCTGGAATACAAAACATAAATTTACTCATTTACTTCGTATACTAGACTTTGTTGCACAAGATTACTTAAAGGGGGAGAAGAAGATTTGTGTGCTTCTTGTAGAGAAGCCCAACTTTTGATCAAGTAAAAAAATAGGCAAGTAGAAAGATTTGAATGTTTGATTGATTGGTTAGTTCTTTTTTTTAGGAATAACAATGAGGTATATATATTACTATCAAATAAATCGCGATACCGCCATATAGGTGTGACCTCTACACCACGCAAAGGTAGAATCACTACTCTGCACACAGGCGGGATCATTACACCACAGAATAAGGTGAGAATATACTACATTGTATTCTGACGGGATTGAAATCAAGACCTCTCATTCAGGAGTGACTTAAGGTACCTCAGTCAACCACTTAAACTAGGCCTAATCGCGATTGGTTTGTTTTATTAAAGATGAGAGAATAATTAAAGGAATACTTAACGAATGGATACTCGTGAATGACCATTCATTATCATTTTTTGAAAGGCCCATTCATTATCATTACTAAGTAGAACTATTTCCTAGTCAATTTGTCCTTAATAAATAAAATAATTAAATGAACCCTTCAACGTGACCCTTTTATAAAACGCTCATAAAAAATGACCTACAAATGCAAAATCAATTAAAAAAATTTGTTGAGAGTTGAGACAAGCAACGGCACCAGCCCAACTGCCACATTAAATAAACTGAACCATTTTCCCTTCTCCCTCCCATTCCCATTCCCATTCCCATCAACAACAACCATCATTCTCTCTCTCTCTCTCTCTCTCTCTCTCTACACAGACACAGCGACACAGAATAGACAGATCATGTCTTCAATTCTGTCATCACAGAGCGTGGTGTTGGCCACGGCCATGGCTGTTTCCGGCACTGTAGTTCTTCTCGCTCTTCGCCTCCAAAAGCTTCCATCTTCGACTGCCCATTTTCCACTCCCACCATCTTGCATCATCTCCTCAGGTATCATCATAATATTTTTTTTTAATTTTAAACCATTTTTACTTAGTTTTAAGCCTCTGCGTATATAGTTTGCATGGTCAAAAGGGGTAAAAGAAAAAAACAATTTTATCTCGTTCAATTTAATTATTTGCCTAATAAATGATTTATACTCTTTCATCGTACGAGATTAGTTTTAAATCGTATTCATGCTCGGAATACGAGTGGTTGGTTCATTAGTAGTTGTAGATAATCTTTTTTTTTTTGGAGAATATTATAATTATAATAAATAAATATAATAGGAATGTGACAAGATTTGAAAATAAATGAACAATGGTGTGCATGTGGGCAGATGAAGCGAAGAGAAGAGAGAAAAGGAAGAAGAAGAAGAAGGTGCACTTCGCCGAAGATGTGGTGGACCCCATTGGGAATAGTGAAGAGTATAGGAAATTACACAAGTCTAATTTAAATAAATATTCAAAATCAACCACTTTAAAGAAAGATAGGAAAGTTGAAGAAATGCCAGCCAATAGAATGGCCCTTTACAATGGAATTCTTAGAGATAGAGTCCTCCAAAAGGTCGCATATTCATGTTGATCATATGTTGAGATATTTTCCTTTTTCTTTTTTTTTTTTACTTTTTTTTGGGGTTTTGTAACAAGAATTTGATCCCGAGATCTCGATCAAAATTCTTCGGTTGTTAATATAATTTGGGATTTAATTGGTGGCGAGTTAGTTAGGTCTAATTAATATAGCGAGTGTACGTCACGACACAATACCCGCCACCAATTCTGTTGTTAAAAAAAGCACGTCCGTCCCATTGGAAATTCCTCGCTAGCTCGTGACGTAAATTCCGTTGCTAAAGTCGGTGTATGTTGGTCAGTTGGGGTGTATACAGAGGTTTCCCACTACCCACACGAGGACGTGCAACTTTAAGGGGTCGAGAATGATACCACCCTTAAACTCGTGTAAGGAGATTGCTGTCGTGTATATTTTAGAGTTGGGTGAATTTGCATCATCTCTACTTGTTGGAGAGTTGCACATGTAAGAAATTAAGTTTGGTATGAATTTCATAGATTGCACATGAATCTTTTTTGTCATCTTTCAAATGTTGAAATTCTCTTAAGCAATCTTTGTTTAGTTCTCTTATGCACCCGAGAAAATTAATCCGATCATGAATACGATCGATTTCAAACTTAAAAAAAAATAAAAACAATTGGGCATATTGCAAATTTAAGGGAAAATTAACTTTTTGCGCATAAAAAATACCTAATTATCAAAGATAACTATATCTTGACCAATTATATGTTATTAGTTTTTTTTAGTAAAGTTGAGCATTATTAGTTAGAACATATATGTATTAATTATTTGTTAGATATGTTGTAAAACGTAGTAATATAACTTTGAATATTTATATATGTTGGCAATTATGCATGATGTGAGCTAATAAAAGTCTACTTGCAATATAAAACAAATGCTAGGTACAATATGTGCCAGTTTCTCTTACCCTTTAGCAACTGAATAGAGTCCAATAATTGGGGATTGTACATTACTGCATTGATTGTCACAACCTTAAAATAAATCCGAGTTTTATTAATTAATAATCAACTTGATTTTCATAATTGACTTGTATTTTTCACCATTTCTACCACTTAATTTCTGACAAGTGTCACCAAATAGTTGGACAGACCATTTTGCAGAGTGCATATGGGAAAATGTGAGAACTAGCCAATGCCAAGAATTGGTTAGGATTCACTCTATACCAAAATTTTAATAAAAAAAAATTGCAAACTTTATATAAGAGGATATTGTATTTAATTAGTGCATGTCTCATCATCTTGTCTTTGTTAACTTGCTTGTCCCCTTTGATATGGAATCTTTAGAAGAATTTCAACTAGATGCTTCCTATACAAATTTAAATATGAGCAAATTAGTGATGAGAGTGACCACGAGTCTATGATAAATTACTATTGTAATTAATACAATATGTAATATTTTGGATAAATGACATATAGTTTGGAATATTCAGAATTAATTTTTGATATATATTACGCTTATTTAATGATTTTTAATTTGGATTATTTTTAAGTAATTTAACGGTATATAAAAGATTGCACATGGATAGAGGTGATATATTACATGTGACTAACATGCAAATTGAACCAATCGCCGTATAATGCCAAAACCAATTAGAGTCATTTTTCCGCCCAATGATACACTTTATATCTGTTTTAGTAATTAATTATATCTAATAAAATGTAGTAGTATTTTTTTTAAAATTACATATTGGTGCATTTAAATTTCTTATAAATATATAATTACATTTTAGGTATCTGTGTCACATTACATTACAAAAGTCGAGATAGTTATAAGCACCTGGATTAAAATTATATTTTATTTTTCGAACCTGCTCAAAGGTTAATTCGATGTATTTTTAATTTTGTTTACAAAAAAAAAAATTGCAGAAACTAATTCTGCAGTTAATAGAATGATACTATACGATTGGCCTAAAAAGAAGACAAAACGGCTGATTTTTCAAATAAAAATCAATCTCATTTTCAAGTTGCTATTGTTTTTTGTACTCAAATTAAAACATTCAATTGAAGGTCAATATAAAGATAATCTCTTGTTCATCTAAGTAGAAAAGTATGAAAAATTGAACTCAACATGAGAGACTTTTAGCAGTGGAAGGTGACAAAATGAGGCATTAATCATGAAATAATGTTTATGATTAAATTAGCATTAATAAAATAAAGAAACATGACATATGCGAATCCAATGTTTGAAAATCCATTTTCATGACCTCATACTAAAAACATTTAAATACGACAGATTAAGAAGTACACTTGGTTTATATAATGTCGCTTTTGAGAAAATATAATAGTTGATTTTACAAAGCAAGAGCCACGCATATTAATACTATTGTTTAAACTATTGTCTCATGTCATGCCACTTTCATCACGTACTTGACCACAAATTTCTTTTTGCTTTAATTGTTTACTTTTCTAGCTAAGTGATCATGTGCTCACAATTGCAACATCCCCTATATTATATATATATATATATAGGAATTGATATGTCACAAACAATCTCTAAATATTGTTAATGTGTAGTCATAGTATCTTTTTATTATTTTAATATTCTTATACATTTTTCCTTCCAGCTATTTAGGTGGCTTAATGGATTGTGATCCCATTATAGAGCTCGTTGCTGGCATTGCTGCAATGGTTAGCGGGATAGATGGCGTTAAAATATGAATGGAGAGAATATATATTTATAGGGTACAAAATTGTATTAAAAAATGGGGGCTGCCGACTGTTGCCGGCAACGGCCAAATAAGTGCCGAACTAGCCGTTGTGCACCAATTTCAAACATTTCTAAATTTCTTTTTAATACCGCTCGTGTAATGCACGATTTCCCTCGCACCGGCTCGTTCTCCATGGTGCGGCAACGAGCTGGCTTGACATTGGGTTAGCTCGAGCCCCGTTGTAGGTGCTATTAGCAGTTTCTATTTCAGGACTCAGTAGACCTTTTCCCTTCATTTTTTTTATCTTAAAAATTAAATATTGCTATCACTTATTCTCTCAATGTTTAATTGAGAATATTGGGGAACCGAAATTGCCAAGGATGACTTATTACCGTATGCATGTGGTCCACCTCAAATAGTTGAATTGTTACGGCCAATTTGAATTTACTGACATCTCAAATGGAAATTTAAATTGATTGGCATTAATTAAATCCGTTGAATTAGTTGTTGAATTCGGTCCTGTCTACGGAAACCGTAATAGTAAGATCAGTTTGATCAAACGACTGTTAATTGATAAAAATTAAAAATTAACGTCTGATTTATAAATCCAAACCACCAAAATGAAACAAATTATAGCAACCTTTTTCCACTTTTACTTTATAATAGTACCTCGAGATAGAATAGCTTATCATTAGCATTTGATTAGCAATTTAAGATGGGTTGATTGGAGGGATGATAAAAATGGTAGGGCTCATTATTTTATTTTACTTTAATTAGACGGTTGAAGGAAAAAGTGATTATTAGGATAAGGATAACAATAATCAACCAATTCCTCCTATGTTAATATTGGTATTTGATTAGTGCTGATGACTTCATCGATTCGAATATTCGATGGGTCGATTTACTTTTTTTTGGAGATATTAGTAGCCATCATTTTATTTAAATAATTATAATAATAATATGGTTGCACACGTACGGAAGTGTTCCGTGTTCGGCAAACACAACTGTAGAATGATTATTTGAGTTATTATATTGCAACAAATATATTATATATGTATGTATATATATAGTAGAGTAATAAAACTATTTTATGATAAGTTGAACTTATTTATTAAGTAGTCTTTTAAGCTCGGATAGGAGTGTTTTTTTTTTTTTTTTTACAAGTAAAATCAATTAAACGCGCATGAGGGGTGTAATCCAAAACATATTACAAAGTTCAATTTAACATAAAAAAATACAATCCTAAAAATCAAAGCGAAGAGTTGAATTGCAAATCCAATCATCCAAACTAAAACATGAAAAGTTAGGAGATAGATTAGAGATCCAAAACCAAAATCTAACATTTATTAACTCAACTAAATCATCACTGATGTCCGACCCATTCTTGAATATCCTCTCATTTCTGCGATTCTAAACATTTCAAACTATACAAATTCGCAAAACCTTCCACGCCTCTACAAGATTCTTCTTTCTTACTAATCCCATGTGATGCTCAAAATGAGAAATTGGATTCACATGACCAACGTAACTATGATCAAACCAACTATAAAACTCACTCATATTTTATGAGCCACTTGACACGGGAAAAAGAGATGCTCGACAGTCTCACATTCAACCAAACAGAGAGGACATTTGTCATCGTTAGATTAGAGAGGAACTCTTCTTTTCGAGAGATTATCACAAGTCGGAATTATGTCCAAAAAAAGCTTCCACCATAATGCTGAAGCTTTGGTTGGCGCTAACTTGCACTATATGTTTTTAACAACACCTAGTATGCCGAGTTAGACGAGAACATTCCACTGCTCTCAGCTTTCCATTTCCACCCATTTTCTTTGGTTCGGCTTGGTGAAAACCTATCGACAAGAATTATTAGCTCAGATAGCAAATCATTTTCCCGCCGAGTGATTGTAATTTGTAAATTCGGACATCTAATGTAAATACTATAAGACTAGTTTAATTCAAAATGTTTTTGGAAATATTTCTAGTTTTGAATTGATATTTGTAGTCTTATGAATATATATACAAGTTGAATGAAATACTGTAATTTTGATACATAAATTGCGACAATTAACTCTCTGATGGTGACAGATTTATTTATTATTATTATTATATATATTTTTTTTAATTCGTGGAAACCCGCAGTTGTTATCTTTAGTCAAAATGAACTTAAAGACAGATGTTCTATCTAACTTTACATAGTATGTTAAAGTAATATCTAGAAGTTAATTTACATAAGTAGGTACTTGTGATATTAAATTTACAATTAACCTCTAATAAAAATATATGTCGGCCAATTCTTTATTTTATCAAAAGACTCTTATACACAAAGTTGCTATTCTCTATGACACACGATTTTGCAAGTTGCGATTGCAACTTGACACTTCCAAGCACTTTTGCCTTTGTTATATACATGTCGATCGTGCTTGAATAAAATAAATGGGTTAAAATATTAATTATAAAGCAATAGTCATTACGTAAGACAATCTAATCTAGACGAAGAGCAATACATGCTCATTGGTTTAAGGTTTGACAATTGTACTTCCGACAAAATTAAATTTTGAAATAAATTTAAATGTGATCAATCACAAATTATGTCACGATGTAATTGTACGTACTACCGACAAAATTAAATTTTGAAATAAATTTAAATGTGATGAATCACAAATTATGTCGCGATGTAATATATTGCCTCACTCGTTAATCCACAATATTCAATAAGAAGAGAACAGAAAACAAAATTTCAAATCGTTCCCCTTAAAATGGGCCTTGAACATTAGGCCCAAAAGAAAAAATTTTAGGACCAAAAGTGCGAGAGAGGCCCATTTAAGAGAAACTTCTTTATCCACAAAAAGCATGTTTTCTTTTATTTACTATACTTTTTTCTTTGAAGAAATCTAAATTATCTTCTGTGATATTAAACCATCCAAAAGTATGAAATTGTCATCCACATAATTTTTCTTGGGCAACAATTGTATGCGGTTCACCGCACCCTGCAGCGACATATTTTATCTTTATTTTTATTTATTATTTACTTTTTTATTAATTCTAAATAAAATTTAATAAATTTTAACTGCAGCAGATTAACAAATCCTATTTGTTAAAAAGATATATCCTTATAATAATGAGGAACTACTGAACTCAATCACTTGCTGTCGTTGTTAAGGTTTTATCCTGTAAAGGTACTCAAATTGGATCAGTGATCGATTTCTAGGTTTGGTCGTAAACCTATGTTACTTCTAATTACGTAAATCAATAGTTCAAACCACACGTAAAGGTAGGGCATTTCCCATTTTTATAGGAACTTCTGTACCAAAAATAATGGTATCTCCAATTATAGCCCCTCTGGGATGTAAAATATATCTCTTCTTACCATCCCGATAGTGTATGAGACAAATGTATGCATTTTGATTAGGGTCGTATTCTATGGTTATGATTCTATTATATATGTCTTTTTCATTTCGTCGAAAATCTATTTTACGGTATTGACCGCTCATGACCTCTATGCCTTCCGGTAATGATTCATCTGGCATTAAGAGCAAGGTTATAGATGTTCATTAAATAATAAAATATAAAAGCCTAAACCTAATTAGTTATATTGAACGTAAATGTAGAAATCATAATCATTGAATAAAACAATAAACTTAGGTTTTGGATGCAAGTGAAGATGGATAGAGAAATAAATTGATTTGCCAGCCTACCACTTTAAAGTCGTACGATGTAGTGGTTGTCACTTGATTTAAGCCACGTATTGCAAAACTTGGTCGGATTAATTTCCGTGTACGCAATTTATTTTCGATCGAAGTAGATAAAAGAGAAATATTACTTAGATATTCTCTTATATTGGTCTTCTTCATCTTCAGTTTTATTTGAACAGATCATATTCATGTAATGTCATTTGGATTGGGCCGTTACAAATATATTTATTGCGTTTGAGTCCGTATAACAATGTTTTAAAAACCGGACTCGACATCGAACCGGTCATGTCATCGGGTCACTGGATCACCGGTTCGACCGGTCGAACCGTTCTGAAAAACTCGGATGACCCGTTAAGTATTTTATTTTTTTATATATAATATACATACATTAAAATATTAAATACTTGAATAAATCATTAAACATGATAATAAAAATAATTAAAGTTCTGAAAACCTATAAATTGTATCAACAAAAAATAAATATAACTGTTTATCAATATTTCTTGAACACCATAAATAAATATATCAAAGTATTTACATAAAAATAAGTTTTTAAAAATAAATCGTATTATAAAATTCTACTGTACTAAATTTTACTGTGATCTTTCTACAAAGGGTTATATAAATTAAACAAAAGAGGTAAACATAAGTGTTGCATTGGTGGAGTTGGGCATTGTTTTAGTCTAACAACCAAGAGGTACAAGGTTCAAGTTTTAAATCTAACAAAAAAATTATATTTTGAATGTTTGATAAAAAAACCGAGTCGGACCGGTTCATCGGGTCACCGGTTTTTACCGGGTTTGACCGGTTCGCTTCGGGTTGGGTTGAAATTTAATATCTATCAAAACCGACCCGATAACATAACCAGGTCGCGGGTTTACCGGTCCGACCGGCAGGACGGGGTCGGGTTTAAAAACACTGCCGTATAATTATGGATAAAAATTTAAGTGCGAATTGCGCCCAGTATTTATTACGATGTAATGGTTTTTCTTCCATTTTGAATTTGAGCAGCGGGGAAGTATTTTTTCCAGAAACTTCTGTTGCATTTCTTTTCAAAAAGTGATCCTTTTATCGGGCAAGGTATATAGTCATTCATGTGCTCCATCAAGTAGAGAAAATGGAAACGTGAGCAGCCTAACATAGTCGCTCAACAAAGCATTGTCCGGACGAGTTCGGACAATGCTACACATCATCTCAAAGTCTTGGAGGTGACGTTGTCGATGGATATTAAAAAATACAGTAATTCTATCGAACATAGTGTGTCCAGCATCCACATGCGTAAAAAAAGAAAAATTAATTATAAAAATAGAAGTAATCACATTTTCCAGCAGCCACATGTGAAAGCACCCCCCCTTCCCCCGTACGCAGGGTCGAGATGCAGCAAAGGCGGCTAAAAGAAAAGGGAAGAAACCGGTGAGTGAGTCATTGGACCTCGATTCATTGTTAGACACGACGCCCTCGCTTCCGTCGTCGAGGCAAAGCAAGCGATAGAGAAGGCAATGATGTTTAGTGCTCGGGCGAAGCAAAATGTTGTTAAAATGAAAATCATCCAAAAGGATACGAGATACATGACGTTGGAGCAACTCCAACTCCACATGATGATGGTTACAGAGGTCAAGAAACTTCGGGGATGACCTAATTTTTATTTTTATCATGTAATTTTAATTATTTTTATTTCTTTAATGTATTATTTTAAATTAATGTAGTTTTTAATTTTAATTAAATTTAAATTAATGTAAAAATCGGTGACTGTTTTAATCTGGGGTGCACAAAAGATTAGATATCATGATATCTCAACTATTGTAGGTATTATAAGCAGTATTAAGCACTGAGATTTAGAATTCCGATCAATCGCTTCCCCTACACTCAAGCAAAAAGAAAATTAAAAATAAAGAGGCAATATTTTTAGAAAAGCTAGATTAAAGTGTGGCGATAATAAATAAGGATAAGATGACCCACATTAGAAGCTACTAGAAGACGTTAAGTAGCATTTTTGGTGTTATAATGATTTTAAAATGATTTTTTGACATAATATCTTAAACATAATGGGGTCAAATTAAGTCAAGACAACTGAAGAAGTTATTTTTGGGCTTGATCCAAAATTTAAGTAAACATTATTAAGTCGGTTGACGATAGTTAATTGTAAAATTTACTATTTCAAATTTGTACACACTCGGTTTGGTTTCTTGTTACATTTTCATAGTAATACTAGCGTGTAGATCATCGAACCCGATATTACTTAACATTATAATATATTAGTATAAAGTTAAAAATAATTTATATTTTACACTAAATAATAATATATTCGAAGTGGTGTTATACAATTATCAAATTATAATAGTAATCGATTAAAGATGGATAACATTTTTCATGCGGTTGTATCTAATTTCTATCTAAAATTATCGAACATGTACTTCAAGTGTTATATGAAAGGATAGTCTCGTTGCGAATGCTACGAAGGATCGTCTCGTGGAGAATCTTTTACTTGGGTTGACTTACTTTATTGTCACATGGAGGATCGTCTCGTTGCGAATAAGTGCTACATAGGATCATCTCGTGTAGAATCTTTTACTTAGATGACATTACTTTGATGTCACATATGGAGGATAGTCTCGTTCGAATAAGTGCAATGAAGGATCCTCTCGTGTAGAATCTTTTACCTGGAGTGACTTTACTTTGCTGTCATATAGAAGATAGTCTCATTGTGAATAAGTGCTACGAAGGATATTTGTCTCGTGTAGAATCCCTTACCTGGGGTGACTTTACTTTGCTGTCACATGGAGGATCGTCTCGTGTATAAAATTTGTACTGAAATTGCTATTGTAGATTAGCGATCAAAGTCATACTATTTATCTTTCAATAGAGCATCAGTATTTATGTATTAATTTAAAGAAAACTGCAAAACATAATTATATCAGTTCACAATAATATAATTGAGAGTATAATTTTTAAAAATTCTTTATAATAAAAAAATATTGTCTATAAGATATTGAATCTAAAAAATAAAATAGAAATGCAACCAAACTCTTGAAATTTTGTGCTCCATCAAGTATTTCTTTGAGTATAATTCTTCATATCCCACCACAACTATCATTTTCAATTAATTGAGAAAATGTCCTTTTCATAAAATCCTAATCTAATTTGATCTCTCTTCTCATTTTTTACTATTTATTTGTCAACTCAATAGTAATGGATAAAAGTAAATTATCAATGCATAATAATAGTGGTATGGAAAATACATATGGATCTATAAATATTACAACCAAACAAACAACAAAAATTTGCAACTAATAATAAATCTAATGTAATATTATTGTATCATATTATCAATATGTTTCATTTCCATAATAAACTTTGCAATTTGAAAAATAATCTTTTCTCTTAATTACCTCTCTTCTCCTCAATTTTCATTTTTCTTGTTTGAAGCTAAACTCTAGTGCTACAATTCAGGAAGAATCAATTGATTTTGAAAAAATTCATGTAGAATTTATTGAAGGGGGTCACTTTACTTTGTAACTTATAAGTATAATTTTTTTTCTTTAAATAGTTCGATTATTTATTTTTTAGAAAATTCTTTTTCAAAGTGATATACAAATTCATCAAATCATTACAATATAAAAGGTGATCTTATTGTAAATAGGTGTTATATGAAAGAACAGTCTCGTTGGGAATAAATGGTACGAAGGATCGTCTCGTGTAGAATCTTGGTCAAATCGTTTAGACTAAATATATAGCTACATATCCCAAAAGTGTCATATGAAAGAATATTCTTGTTGCGAATAAGTGGTACGAAGGATCCTCTCGTGTAAAATCTTGGTCAAATCTTTTAGACTAAATATATAGGTACCTATCCCAAAAAAATAGAATCAATAAAATACTTACAAAAAAAAATGATCAAATACATGAGATCAATTTTTATGTCGAGAATCCTGACAAATCTAAATTTATTAATTAAGAGTTTCAGAAGCATGATCGTCTCAACCTCTCTCAATCTGTAACATACATTCTTAACTTAATTGATGTCACTAAATCATTAAGATAGTAATATAGAATATAACAGTACATACATAAATATAGAATATTTGTAGAAATACAATGAAACTAATCATATTATATCAAAGAATCAGTCAAAAAAAAGATAACAAATCGAGTGATTCAAATCAATCTAATAATTTAATAATAAAAAATATGAAATGGGTGTATGTATATTAGAGATTTTAGATAAATACACACAAAAAAAAATTCTAGTAATGTCATGTAAGCAAGAGAATGGTTTTTGTTTTTTTCAAAATGTTTTGCTATTAGTAATTGATTGATATTGATGATTCTTATTGTTAGTAGTAGTATTGTTATTTTATAATTATATGTTCAATTATTTGATGTAACGGGGTAGAGAAATGGATGAATAGATAGAATCATTAGCTAAAATATGCTACAGATATACAACCTAAAATAAAGAACTAACAATTTAAAAATGAACTTTGATTTCGTCTTTGCTAGAAACTAAAACGTCAAAAACTCATCCTAAACCAAACTCCATAAATTCTAGTATATTTCAATAATAATGTATATATTGAGCTTTTAGATAAATGAAAATGAAAAAATCTTAAAATTCCACATCCGCATAACAATGATTGTGGGTTTAGGAATCTGTACTCCTATTATAAAGAAGATTTATTTTAATCAATACATGAATGTCACTTGTGGTTATGTTAATACGCATGGTTTTTGCATACTTAAGTGAAATACTGCAACTCTTTAAAAAAAAGTGAAATACCGTAATAATCCCACTAGATTGCTGAAGATTGATGAGAGAATTTTTGGAAATACAAATTAGCAAGGATATCCAATGCTTTACATCATTTCTAAATTTTTGTATCCAATTCTTTCAAGGTCATTTTTAGGCATAAAATTAGTAAAACAAATTCGTGATTTTGTGTAGCTAAATTTCATTCCCCCATTGAATCGACTGTAATTTTTCGATGCTTGTAGTTGTAGATATAATTGAATTTCACCTTAACATGTAATTTAATTAAAAAAGCAATCGGCCGACATGCGTCACCGACGACAAATTATCGCATTAGTTGGACTCTTTTCTTATATACTAAGTTATTAACCACTAGTAATTAATAACTCTCATATGTAATCCAAAAAACTAAATATTGATATGTTAACAACATATTAATTTGGTCGTTTACTTTTTCCACAATTATAAATTTTACCAAAATAAGAATCCGGTAAGTTTGAATGGAAATATAATAGTGTCAACATATTTGCAATAATGATGTGGGAACTTTTCACCGCATAAAGGTGAGACACGTGTGTGTTAGCCTAGTGGTAGTGTGGTTAATATTCAAACCAAAGGTCTTGCGTTCGAATTCACCCTCATGCAGTATTTAAATTTTCTTGTAATATTGTTTAAAAGAAAAGTGAGACCATTATACCGTATGCAAATAGGACCAATACACTATCATATAAGGTGAGATTATATTATACTGCACGACAAGATTGAATCCAAAATTTTTTACTAAGAAGAGACTTATGATGCATCAACCAATCTCTTAAGCTAGGCATCATCCGCATAGACTACCGAATACTTAAATGTGGACTTTATGATAATTTTGCAAAAATATTGAAATGCTATAAAATTGATCAAATGTTTATCGGAATAATTTGAGAAGTGGGTAAAAGAAATCTACCAAATATTCCCTATTTGGATTTCTCTGTCTAGACTAAAGTCTTGGCTCTCACGAGTCACGACTCCAATATTGTAACAGACCCCACCTATAATTTGAATCTCAATTTAAATTTGAATACTAAAATAATTTTGGATTTGTGATATAGTAGAGTTGTGTGTGTGTTTATATTAAAATAAAATATATTTATACTTTGGGAATTAATTGGGGACAAAACAGTATAGTGATGTTTATCTGTCACCTAACCTGCTCCCCTCCTTCTGTTAAACTAATTAACTAACCCACCCCCATTTTTCAAAAACTTTGAATCTTTATTAGTTTGGGCCTCGCTTGATTTCGATTTTCAACAGCATCTTTCACAATCACTCATATAAACATATAAAATGGACATAATTAGTGTGCTCAATTGTTGTGGATAAGGTCATAATCATATTATCCAGATCAAGAAATTAAACAAAGTCTTGACTTTTTACTGTAAACTCACTCCCAAACCAATCGCACTCTTGTGGGCCAGCGGCGCCGCCTGCCATTTATCTTTCTGGGTTTTCTCTCTCAGAGTCTCAGGTAAAAGGGAAACAATAATTCTTATCTAATCTTTTATATTTGCGATTTAGGGTTTTGAGGGATTTGTTTATGTGCAGAATCTATTGGAATCTGATGGTTAGGATGGATTCTTGATTTGGGTGAAGATCACAATTTTTGGGGGCGTTTATGTTTAGATATATGATGCTGTACAGTTCGTGCAGTTCTTGGATCAGTCATTTCCTTGCTTGCATGGGGTATGTGCTCTGATTTTAATCCCTTTTTAGCAGCTTCTCTTTTTTGTAATTTATTGTTATTATTTGATGAATTGTACCATTACTTGACTGAATATTGATTTACTTAGTCAAGATTTTGAATCTGTATGATTTATTCCATGTGTTTGCATTTCGCTGTTTCTCTTTCCATTTTTTTTCTCCTCTTTTCTTTGTGATTGTTGCTTTGAAATGCGATGATAACTGGTTATCTTTTCTATGGATTGTGAAATTTTGATTATATGAGCTCTACAATAGTTGCTTTGGCCACAGGGAGCTATAATCTAGACATAGTCATGATTCTATTTTTCGAAAAACCAGTTCGAAGTTCATTGTGATTCGATTTGAACTTATAACTTCACATTTTTCATTAGTCGTCATCATTAATGTGATGAGGATCTTGTTTTGGTGTCACATGAATTCTACGGTCGAGATGATAAGCGAGAGGACCATATAACTTGTAAAACTAGATCACAGTTAGCCTGATTTTGGTAGTAATTTAGGGAGGCTCCCTTAAATTAATAACGAGAGTTGTGGCATATGGTGCAACAACAGTTTCTGAATTGAACTCAGTGGAGCAATCTGACACGATGAAATGAGGACCCAATTATACTTTGGAAGGATGAATATTAGGATTTACAACTTTTATTATTTTCTCGTGTATTAATTATTTAAACATGATCAGACATAACTGGGTTGTTACCAGGTCTGCTGATAACTATTATATTAATGATACAAGTTCATCATGCTCGGCTATGTTCTTTGGATTGCTTCTTTTTAATAGTTGATTGCTTTAAATCATCTGATGCCCTTGGTTCGAGTGACTTTTGTTTGTTTGACTTTGTCTGTAAATTTCTTTGTTTACCTTTCCATCTTAGAGACCAAAGTTTCCTAGTGGAGGTGTTGCTGAATTATGTCAATATAGACAAAATTACGCTAGCATTACCCCTTTTACCATATACTGCTTAAGCCTTAAGGACATGAGTTTCTGTAATCCATGTGGGGTTCAAATATAGGCCTTCTAGGAGTTACTGGGATTTAGATCGTTTGATGAACCGGGCTTCTGCATTGACACACTTTTGATGTATCGTGATGAAAAAGATTGGTTTTGGATAGGAAAAACTATTAACATTTCTTCTTTGCATAATGGATACTGTATGCTAAGAGATGATTTCCCCAACAATTGAGGACTTCAGTTTTTCTATAGCCTAAAAGTAATGCTTGAAGATAGTTTAATATCTCGATACGAAATTTTAGTTAAAAAATAGAAAACTATTGCCTGGAAAACATGCGGCTCTAAAAAGACAAAAGAGGCTAATAAAATGAAGGCTTTATTGACTAGAAGTAGAAACCAGTGATGTAAATCAAATGATGTCCCAAAACATTGACCTTGAACGTGTTGGTCTTGTTTGTGACAGATGAAAATTATTTGCCCTTCTGCATTATGTAACTCTACATATGTGTGTGTGCTATACTTGATACTTCCATCCAGAATACCTTTTGAATCAGCATCCATGAATCCCTAACTTCGTGGTGCTTGCTCACTTGCTACTTCACTTATCCGACTAAGAACTCCAAATAACATTAATTAACTGTCTTCTTGTTTTATTGAACTAGTTTCTTTTTTCATGTTTAAATTTTGTCAATTGAACTTGTGAGCATCTTATTGCGTTTTGTTATTTTGCTGTCAGCTGTGAAAAACGATACTTTTTTCTGGGTTATGCTTTTTGAGGTTATTCTCTCTAGTTGTCAACCGCCTCAGAGAACTGTCTGTAATTCAGGTAGCCTGCATCTAGAACTTGAATACAATTAGAGATAATAACAATAATGAAATGTCGATACAAGAAACAATCACTCAACGACTAAACTCTGACCATTTCTTTTGTCATTGTTCTTCTAGTTGTTTTTGTTTTGTTATCACTGTTGAGGCTTTGAGCTTTAGATTTCCCAATTTCTACTCGCAATTGAAAGTAGTTTGACTTTCATTAACTTTTTCATAGTGTCGATTATTTTCTAAGTTTATACTTATTAATTTTGTATTTCAAGGATTGATTACTATGAGCTTGTGTACACAAATACTTCCTATCCTCAAAACGAGTCTTGGTCATTATTTGCTTCAAAACAAGACACCCTCTTAGTAAAATTCGTCGTGTTCTGTAATAGCTGCAATAGCTCTAACAATTTAACAAAAGCAAAACTCGTTATAAGATCTAAGGTACATTGCCCCATCATGCATTTAGACCTTTAGGATGTAAATACATCAACGAGGCTATATCACTACTAAACAGGATTCGAGGATTTTTAAATTTCTTTTCTGTGCTTATTTTCTCGTTGTAGCATAAATCTTTATTGTTTTCTCATCTTATTTATGGAAAACCTGTTATAAACATCATTTGTAACAGAGCAGAAGTTGTATTGGCTGTTGTGATAAATCTCAACCAATTACCGCTGTGGACGAACCATCAAAAGGGCTGAGAATTCAAGGCCAGCTGGTGAAGAAGCAAAGCATGTCAGATGACTACTTTTGGAGCACCAGCACGTGTGACTTGTTCGAGAACAGTGCGCTTCAGTCACAGAGAAGCTTTTCATCGATCAGTGTCTCAAATCAAAGTCTCAGCGGCAGTGCCAGCTCTAGCAATCCTCCAGAGTTTGTAAATCATGGCAAGTTCTATTAATTTGGTGCTTTCTTCATAAATGAACAGAAATCTTGATGGTTTTATTTCACTGACCAGAGAAAATGAAAGGGGTCTTTCTCTTTGCATGTGCCATTTCTGCTGCTGTTTTAATGAGTTAGTGTTGTGGATGATGTAGGCCTTAAGCTCTGGAACCAAAGCAGACTCCACTGGGTCGGACCCAAGAAGTCTCAAACCCATAGAAAAATTCAGGAGCCGATATTAAGGTAATACTTTCACTTTCCTTTTGTTGCCCCGGAAAAGATTGTGTTCGTGCATTTTTTCTAGAAGCGTCTTTCAGTTTTGGTTCCTTCATCACTTTCTTGATGCACTTGAAGTAGTGTTTGTTCGACATTCTTGAACTAACCTCTTGTGCTGATATGTAGTTGGAATGCAAGTTACGAAAACCTTCTGGGGACAAGCAAGCGGTTCCCACAGCCCGTTCCCCTTTCTGTGAGTTACTCGAGCAGTTCTTGCTACTTCCTCGTTTTTCTTCAAATCGTGATTCATGCTAAATCATCATCGACTACGTTATGTTTTTCAGGAAATGGTTGATTTTCTGGTGGACATATGGGACCAAGAGGGGTTGTACGATTGATGAACTATATAAATCCTTTACACTAATATACTGTCTAAGTTTTAAGATTTAACCTTTTAAAAAAAATGGGATAATTTGATGTATAGTCTGAAAAGGGTAGAGATTGAAAACTGTGCAAATTCAAGAGAAATATTTCATGAGATATGAATATATTGTGTTATCTTTTCTTGACATTTTTAATGTTCAACTTTTGCACCATTTATTTTTCTTAAATTTTCTTTTATAAATTTTGATATGGTAAACTTTAATTCATGTAGTGTTTGTTATTTTCTCCTCGTTTTATAGTCTATCAATCAATATATTTGTTCTTATCATTTTTTTCCCCTTGTTTTTTAGCCTCCGTCTATCATTTTGTTTATTAGAATTTTTTATTGATGCAATATTAATTGCTTCTCTATGCTATGCTAGTTATTTATGTTATTCAAACTAGAAGCTTTTATATATATAGTGTTGTGGAATTTATTTTGAAGTACTAGTTTTTAACAGTCAGTATTAATTATTTGATACTCCCCCGTCTACGAAATAGTTGTCACATTTTTTACGATACGAGTTTTAAGAAAATAGTATGTAGTAGTGAATTATAGTGAGTATTATTGTGAGTGGAGTAAGAATCCCACAATAATGTGAGTGGAGTAGCAAAAGTGATAATCATTTCGTGGACAAACTTAAATGACAAAAATGACAATTATTTCGTGGACGGAATAATGGAACTAGGAAGAAAATAAATCGTATTCTTCCTCTCCAAAACGACGCAAATCAAAAACCAAGTCTTAAAATATGACCTATTAATTAACTATTTTTTTTTCAACATACAAATTATTTGATAATTACTACTATAAATTATCAATATATTAAAATCATAACATTTTAAATAAGTAATATATTAATGCATTGCACGAGCCACAAGAGACGACGAGTTTGACTGAAAATAATAATTAATGACAAGAGAAAAATAAATAAATAATGATAACAGGACATGGATTTACCATTTTCAATCCTAGGATTAGTATAACAAAATCCCTAAAATAGTAAAACAAAATAAAATAATTAAAACGGCTTGATTTTTCACAAGGTAAACGCTTTTTATATGATTCTTTCCATAATTAAAAAGCGTAATCTCATTCATGCAACGGCTTGATTTTTCTGCTCAAGGTTGGTAACACGCTTTTGATATGATTATTTCCATAATTAACTCTTTCGAGATTCCTTCATAATGTTTTTGTGTAATATGATTCTTTTCCATTTCCTTTATTTTATTTCCTGTGAAAAAATTGATTTTGTGTTTACTGTTTACATTCCCATCCTTATGGGGAAATATGAGAGGTTTTTGCTATTTGTGTGATTCCAAATTCCAAATTGATGTTTGGGTATATATATATATATATATATATATATATATATATATATTCACTTTACAAAATCTCATTCCATAATTAACTTTTATATTAGTTTTGGGTTGTTATCATCTTCAACTGCAACCAAATAAGGAGGTGCAATGGGTGTTGATTCAATTGATCAGAGAATATGAACATGATTTAGAGAGAAGCCAATGATTTCTGATTTTTGGCTGTAATTGTTGTTGTTGGTCAAGTCATATTATATACTTACTAGTACTTGCTTTTAAAAGAACCGACCTTGATATTTTGAGGGCTCTAAGCGAAATTAAAAAAAGGAACCTTCATGTGATTCTTCTTAATTCAATTGTTTGGCGTGATTGCATAACTATAACTTTAACTAAAGTAAACATTAATAACATATGGGGGAAAAAAAAAAAATAAAAGAAACAACTATCAAACAAATAAAAAAACAAAAACATCAAATCATTATTGAGATGTTTTTTTATTTCTTTTTGACATTTTGAGAAGCAAAATCATCAAGAACTAGAACTAGAACTAGATACTAGTCAAATGAACAAATGCAACCAATAATAGTCAAAGGAAACTATATAGGCAGCGTGAATGCGTGAATGTGTGTGTGTGTGTGTGAGAGAGAGAGAGAGAGAGAGAATTGAATTTTTTTAGACCTGTAACTTTCTTTGGGAAATAAATTCTTTCTTTTTTTTTCTTTATAATATTGGGCATTTTTTACTTTTGCTGTTTTTTCAAATTGGGCTCGTAGCTATTGGGCTTTTTCAGACTATTGGACTTTTTTTTACAATTTGGGGGCCCTAGATATTTTTCCTCTTTGGGCCTAGTATATGGGCCGGCTCTGCATTCAACAGTTAAAATCATATTAAGGTAAACTAAATTATAAGGGATAATTTATCATTGTGATATAAATTGATAATTTCTGACAACTTCATTTCTATTTTTTTTTCTTTTCCAAACATCACTATGTTTTACTGGGCCTTGATCTTGTGATTTGAGCTTCGAGAAAGCCCAGCCCGTATCTTGGTGCAGCGATCCAGCCCGAATGGCGTGCTAATTCACAAAAGAAGCCGATCACTTCCAAGTTGTGTTGTAAAGTTTTGTTGAAGTAATATCTGAAACATAGTTGATGCTTGATTGTTTTGATATGTATGTATTTACTTTGCAAAATCTCAGGTATTAACTTTTATAGTAGCATTATTTTTGTGACGTTATCAGCTTCAACTTTAACCAAATAATGAGGTGCAATGCGTGTCGATTCATTTGATCAGAAAATATGAACATGATTAAGAGAGAAGCCAATAATTATGATTCTTGACTGTAATTGTTGCTGATCAAGTCATATTATATACTATTACTTTGTGTACGATCAATATTTCTTTTAACAGGGTCGGTCCTGACATTTTGAGGGCCCTAGGCGATATTAAAGTAAAGGGTCCTTCATATGATTCTTATTCAAATAGTTTGGCGTGACTGCATAACTATAATATTAACTATTAAGCGAACATTAGTAACATATGCCAAAAAAGAAAAAAGAAACAACGATCAAATCAAATCATCAACGGCTAGAACTAGATACTAAAAACAATTGAAGAGTCCCTCTTTGAGTTCTAATAAACTCATCAATTCTTTTTTTTTTTTTTTTCACTTTTTTTACTTCCAAATGAATAGTTTCTATGCAACACATTAATAGTATAATCTCAAATGAACAAATGCAATCAATAATAATCAAAGGAAACTATAGGCAGCGTGAATGAGAGAGAGAGAGAGAGAGAGTTAGACTTTTTTTTTTTTTTTTTTTTTTTTTTTTTTTTTTTTTTTTTGAGGCTCTTTTTTTCAAATTTTGGAGGCCTTAGACATTTGTTCCTTTGGGCCTGATATATGGGCCGGGCCTGTCTTTTAACAGTTAAAATCAGATTGTTGGAGATTCGGAATAAGAAATGAGACTAAGGTAAATTATAAGGGACGAATTGATCATTTTGATATAAATTAATAATTTCTTACAACTTCATTTCTATTTTTCTATTTTCTTTTCCAAATATCACTATGTTTTACTGGGGCTGATATTGTGATTTGAGCTTCGAGAAAGCCCAGCCCGTTTCTTGGTGAGCCGACCCGGCCCGAATGGTAATTTCCTTTGATTCTTTTTATTTGATCTATTTTCCTTATATATATATATATCGAACATTAGGATGATAAAGGTAATTTTGTGTCCTTTCCTTACTACTACCACTAATACAATTTGATTCTCTCTTTTTAGGGTCTATTTTATTACTAGTTTGAGGTGTACTCCACAACATGCACTGATTATGCTCTATCAATTAAATTACTACAATTTATTTTTGGTGCCATCAATTAAATTAAATTTTTAAAAAATACGGATGCTTTGTATTTTTTAATTTAGATTTAATGTAGATCATAATATAAATATTTGGTAGGCATATTTTATAAGTGGAGAATAGATCCATTTAGGATGTATTGTTAATTTTTTAGTGGATGCATAATTTTTATAGGAGGAAATATATTGAACTTTTAAGTGTACAAAGGTAAAACATGTCTTAAAAAGGAAACATCATACTAACTTGGGACGACTAAAAAAAATATACTGAACCCCGATTTTCATACTAGATAGATCTACATTTCATTTTGGGATAAATGTTAAAGTATAGTGTTATCAAGTCGACTACAAATTATGCGCACGTACGAGTCGACATGGTGCACTTGTTTTCTCCCATTATAGAGTGCTTTTTCTCGGGGAAGTATTGTGGAATGTGGATGACTCCAAATCATTTGATAATAAATTTATGTTTAATTTCTAACATATGTTCCCTCAAACAAAAAAAAAAACTCTTAACATACGTATTTAAATAATTCGTTTTTTGTAAGGGCGACAACTTACTACGAAGATAAGAGAGGGATAACATTGAACTAGATTTACTTAGAAGCTAAGTTTTGCAACTGAGTATCGTATAAGTTCAACACTCTCTCTCTCTCTGTCAAATTAAATTGGCGGCAATTTTCAGTGATTGAAGGAAATTATTAAACCAATGCAAGGGGCTCGAATATTTCCTAAATATAAAGGGTGACTATTTTCAATAAGTGTATATATCGTATTGAAGTTTAATTCTAGAAATTATGAGAGAGAGAGAGAGAGAGGACGTGGTCTTTCCGATCTGGAAATACACCTAATTGCTCGACGTGTTTATATTTTCGCAATTCAAGGATGAGTTGGAGAGCATCTATCCTTCGACCTTCATTGCTGATATCTTCCAAAGTCCAAACACATATTTCCTCCGTCACGTTCAATTTGGCTCGTGCGTTTTTTTTGGCGTTCCATGCAATTTGACTCGTTTCTTTTTTGGCAATGATTAGACAATATTTTAGTATTTAAGTACATTGTTTAAGTACTATGTGTATAGTAGTCTGCTTTTATAAATAGAAAATGCATTCACCATCACTTTGTCATCAACAATTAAACACTCTGTGCAAAATATACTAAACACACCTTTTACATCTAATCTCTTATTCTTAATCTATACATGTGTCAAATAGAAATGAGCCAAGTTGAACGACATGTAAGCAGTACATAAATATAATAAAATCAGCAACTAATGCAAAAAATGCAAAGGACTAATTTTCAAGTTAATATTGAAATAATGAATCTGTGTTGTGGAGGTTGAACCTTTCAAAAAGCAAAAGAAAAAAAGAAAAAACAATGGATGTTTTACGGTAAATTATCCATACATTGAAGTATATTTGTTAAAATGGTCAAACTGTGCAGTTCGGATCCCGATATTAAAATTATTATAAGTTTTTAATATAAAATTAAAAGTGAAAACAATATAAGTATTCTTAATAAAACTAGTACTGTATTTCTGAATTCAGATACTCAGAACTTGACATCCTCTCATGTCGATTCGAATTTTGATACATCTAGCTAGCTACAAATCTGCAAAATAAAAAGAGAACAAAATATCAGAGTCGAAATCCTATGAATAATCACAAAACGTTATCAAAGGTTATAGCAAATATTTTCAGACATTATGATATCGATTTTATTTTATTTTGTTTTCAACTACTATTCATAGATGTGACCTGAAAAGAAATTGACTATATTCGTATATATCGTCCTTTTCCGACCGGAAAAATATATTCGAGAAATTCCCACATAAATAATATAAACTGCAAAAGCATCTCTAAATGAATTAAACTTGTTAGATCCGGTCTATTTCATTTCTATATTTGTATTGATTGTTCAAGTTTTGTGGTTTTGGGTAAATTGGTGCCAAAAAAAGAAACAAATAAACCTTTTACCTTAATTTCTAAAATTTACTAGGTTTTACTGCATGAAAACTTGAGGATATTCTAATTGCAAATTTAAGGAGAATATTAGTACTTACCACATGAATAAACCCTTATATATATATATAAGGTAAGGATTAATTTATTATTTGTCCTTATGTTACAGTACTGGAATCTATAAGATCATGTATATGGATAGTTAAGTTACATGAAAATATGAAATATATTTCAAATAAATTCTCAATAGTGTGCAAATGATTTCTCCTTTTCAAATAATATGATACTGTTTAATTTTGTAAAGTCATTCTCAAATAACAATGAACTTGTCACCGACTAAAGTATCACGGTAACCAAGCAACAGAAATTATACGTCGTACGGATTGAATGAATTTGTTTTGAGTGTTAATTAAATTAAGAAAAAAGAGGCGAATTTGATGTAATGCCCACATTCTAGCCATGCATGCATGTTGACTGGTGTGCTATACCTACAAGTCAATTATCAACAAATATTAACTCTCTCTCTCTCTCTCTCTCTCTCTCTCTCTCTCACACACACACACACATACACACACACAGTGTATGTGTGTATCTATATCTATATGACAATGTCTACATCTATAAATAATTTACGTGCATCTCATTCAGACGACTTGTGCTGCTCCATAACTTTTAATAAAGTCTACGAATTTGCGTAGCCACATATGAACTTAACTGATATATTCAATGGATTTGGTGACAATTTTATTTATCAAATTTTGCCTCTTAACTATTTTTAGTATTTTTGGAAACAAACAAAAAAAATCTACGTATGTTTAGTGCACCATAGTCAATTTATTTACGGGTGCATGTTTCCGGCTTCATTAATTTAGCTACGGAATAGGCATGCAATGTATTATCTAGAAATTTACAAACTAATTAACATCACAAGAAATATTGTTATGTTTTCTACTACTTCTATTTATTTATTTATTTTATTTTCTTTAGGGCAGGCTTTTTTTTTTTTATGTTGTGAGAACCTGCAACCACTACCTTTGGTGCGTACTGGGTAAACTTCTATCCCCTGTGCAGTAGCCTGCAAACCGTAAACCACACTTTCCAAGTACAAGTGTGGCAGGCTCGACCTATAAAAGCGTTTTATGAGGTTCGAACCTGAGACCTCTCAGTTCCAGACGCTCAAATTTACCACTAGGCCATCCCCAATGGAATTTCTTTAGGGCAACCCTTCTTTTACAAAGATACTATTGTTTAAGATGAAACTCTATTATGTACGTGCTTTTC
The DNA here is from genome assembly GCA_029490685.1 of Schizonepeta tenuifolia. NCBI lineage: Eukaryota > Viridiplantae > Streptophyta > Magnoliopsida > Lamiales > Lamiaceae > Schizonepeta > Schizonepeta tenuifolia. The sequence goes on from CM055957.1 coordinate 84,102,938, forward strand.
GAAAAATGAAATAAAAAAAAAAGAAAAAGAAAAGAAACTATAGCATGTAAATTTTTTGACAAAGATATACCGCAATCAAGATATTACTCTTTCACATCCTGAATATCATATTTAGAAATAAAATTTATTTTTAAATAAATGTCACATTTCATAAATTTACAAATTAGTAATGTTAAACTTCTCATTTTACTTCTAACAAAATTAATATTGTTTTCTAGTTTGATTAAATTTACTCACTTTCTTAGGATGTCATTTCTTAATTGTGATTCGCGCTACTCGAAATTTAACATGACTTATAAAAATAGAAATGCGATTAAATTTCGATCGATCCGACCCATTCGGATACGGCCTTTAGCCCAACGGGCTTGGGCTATCAGCCTGGCTCGATCCTTCTATACGAAAATTATGTGGTGGGTTGGACATGGGGAAGTTGTTTGACAGCTCTAAATAATAACTATGGGCGCAATCATGCAATTAATTAAACATAATAAAATCATAAACACAAGCTGTAAAAAGTAGTTGATTGAATAAAAGCGTAGCAAGTTGAAAATGGGACTTTGCTTTAAATTCTTTAAACGCATACGATGCACTACTGTCACACTCACACACAAGCACAACTTGTATTGCTACAATCGATGCATCTAGAAAATTAAATAAATTCCACTACATTTTTTTTTTTTGGTATGTTTATGACAATAACATACGGAAAAGTTGACAATATAAAATGTTGTAGTTGAGCAGTTTCATTTATTCTTTTATTTATGGGTATGGAGTAAAGAAACAAATTGAAAGGAAAATAGCAAATTCATTACGGAATTACGAGCTGTGCCATATTCAATGATTCTAATCTCTATCTATCTCGATGAAGTTATTCTCGTACGTCACACTTATGTCGAGACAAACTTTATTGTTGCAACAACTTACAGATATTTTCATTTAATAAATTAATTTACTATATATAGATATGTGTATGTGTATGTGTGTTCTTAAATGTAGGTTAAAATTGAACTACTAATTAAAGTAAATTTGATGCTCGCATAAATCTTAATACTTTGTTCGAGTTTTAGTTCGAGAAAGTTAATATAACAATAGCAAATAAGTTCATTTGTAATGTATTATTCATTTAATTACGATCCAGTGGAGTCGTTCAATAGAAAATAACCATATATAGGAATTAATTAATAGGATGCATAAATGCATTTATATGTATAACATAATCTCTCAGTTCGTGTTAGATTAAAATAAATTAACCTTTTTTTTAGAGAATAAATTAACCTTTATTCCTGCTCAATTGATTTGGTCAATAACCAAATAGGCTAACAACATTTTTTTTTGTAAATAGAGAATTAACGCAAATCGAGTACTTTTTTTAGCAATGCTAGATTTCAGATCGAGGTAGAGAATGTTGTATTCGTTCACAATTGGTTATTAATTAAGTTAATTGTAATTTTTATACCCCTAAAGCCGTAAAGTTATTTTTACCATTTATCTATCTATGATAAAAGAACTACTTAATGGAAGATTATCAAGAACACAAGAGAAAATTCCTTAAAAATAATAATTTTTCTAGGAAAAAATAATGAAATTTTTTTTGGGAAAAAAAAAATTTGTGAATGAGTTAGATTTTATTGAGAGTTATATAAGTTAAAAATGACTTTTTTGTATAACCGTATTCGTTAACACCTGCTTACAGTTACGCGCGTCAAATGTTTTTTCCACCCTGGCATGCAACATTATCGTGAAACATTCACATCTAACATGTTGTAAAGATATGACGTACATGCAACGAATAATGTTAGCGTGTACAATTTGAAAACGACAACAAACTGATTTACTACGAGTATTTTAGAAATAATAACCAATACTTTTTATTGAAGTTATTAAAAAAATGGCTTCTCCCATGATTATCGAAATTTTATTCCTTATAAATGTACCTATTAAAACAGAAACTTGTATAGTAAAAGAATTAGCTATAACATTGAAATAGTACACTTTGACAAGGATACCAATTGATTAAAATGATTAAAATATCATAATTTTATGATAATCTTATCATATAGCCCGCCACCACCGTTTCCTCATTACAATTTTTTGTTTTTGTTTTTGTTATTTGCTATTTGAGGAAACTTTCTTTCTTATCGGTTGGTGGTGAGGCTCACACACACACACTGAAAAATGGTTATTTCAAAGTTATTTTGGTATAAAAGTAAAATCTAATAATAAGGTGAGATTTGAGTGGCGGTAAAGAGATGATTTATGCGGTATTTCTTAATTTAGCAATGAGAATTAATCAACGATATATAGTGATTGGCAGCGTGACATTATGGTCTTGGTGATTTTCTTCTTCTTCTTCTTCTTCATTTTTTTTTTTTTTTTGGGCTTGATGATTTCCTTTCGTTTCTAGTTATAATTAAATAGGGTGAGTGAGATCTTTACATATATATGTGTGGTTTTATCTCATTTTGTTGGGGTAAGTTTCTTAGGGATTGGATTTACCCCATCCTCACTTTTACTTTAATCACTACTCGTCGTGTTTATTGGATGGCATCATAATACAAATAAAGATTGATGAATCTAACTAATGTCGTTTATCATCATAAATTAATAAAAGAATAGATGAAACGCGATTCGAAATAGACATGATGAATTTAATAGAGACATTCGTCGATACTAGTAAAACAAAAGACAAATACGATCATAATAAATACAACGAATCTAACTGATGTCTTTTATCGATACTAATAAAATAAAAGATGAAACACAATTAAAAATGGATATGACGAATGTAACTGATGTCATTTGTCGATATTAATAAAACAAAAGATAAAACACGACTAGAAATAAATATCGCGAAACAAATCTAACATATGCCATTTGTCGACAATGATAAAAAAGATGAAATACGATAAAAATGGATATCACGAATCTAACTGATGTCATTTATCGATACTAATAAATAAAGGATAAGATTTTGTCAATAATAAATGAATCTAACTATAATTATAATTGAGGTTAAAACTTGGAATGATGTTGTCAATGTAGATAAACATGTTTAAACATATAAAATATTTATTCAATCTCTCCTCGTAAATTTTTTATTTTCATGTTTACAACTAAACATAGTACATATAAATATACATTAATTACACGTAACATATATTAATAATTTAACACAAAAAGTTTACGAGATACTATAATGTTAACATTATATTAGAAATCAAACTAAATGCAAAATCCTCAAAAAATGACTGGAATATAAGTACAAGTAAAAAATAAAATTACTGACTTAATTTGAACATTTGAATATTATTTAGAATTAATTCCACAACAAACGCAACATTAATCCATTTATACGCTGCACGAAGAGTCAAAGACTACTCAAATTTAGTAAACAAATCTATATATGTAAATATAAATGTCGGCAAAAATTACCGTTTGTAAGTTACTGTGTATGGAATTTAACTGCAGAGGTGTAGAGGTAAAAGTAGTGAAAAATAGGTAACAAGTGGCAGGATTTGAGGGTGCTACCGAAAATGCCGGTTTCAGGGCATGATTCATTGAACGCTGAAAGAATTCATAAGCCTTGGGTTTTTTCCGGCCATCATCATGAATCTAAAGACTTTTGACACCTCACCAAATTGTTGATTACTGTATATTTTACATTCATAAAATATTTATATTCATGCATGTTGCAATTTTTGGCCCATTTATATATATTCTCAGCACACAACTGTTGTGGAAATATAGTAGCACCTCCTCCTTCTCTCTCTTTCTTTTTATTTTTCTCTCTCTCTATCTCCTTCATTTTTGCCCTACAGTTGCTGGGGTTGTTCAAGAAGATTTTGGGTGATCTTTTCTTGGAATGCAAAGATTGGTTCAAATCTTGATCCGGGCTGTGTTGATTTTGCTGATAAGCTTCGTCGTTTTTGCTCTCCTTTGGGGATTTTCTTGTGAGAAACAGCCATGCCTGCTCTTGTCAATTACAGAGGTTAGCAGACTGATGAAGCTTTCTTCTTTCAAAAAAAAATTATTATTATGGGAATATAAGTTTCTTGTTGAGATTGTTTCTTGGATATCTTAGTTTTTACGGTTTAAAGATTGGGTCTTTTTTATTTTGTTTAGATTTCTTGATTGTTGTTTGATGTGGGAGTAATGGGATGATGAAGGCATATTCATTCATGTTGTGTATGAGTTTAAAATTCATTTCCCCAAATTTCATATGATAGATTCTTCAATTTATTCATAGGATTCTTTCCTTGGCTAGAAATGGACTATATTTATTCATGAGATTCTTTTATATGTTACTGGTTTTTGGAATTACCAATTATTGCTTAGCTGATTTAAGCTGTGTAGTGGTGAATATGCAATCATAATAATCTAGCCAATATTGGGTTTTCACCTTTGTAGTCAAAACCCCTAATTATGATCTTTGGCTGAGATATAACTTGCAAGAAATTGTTAGGTTAATATAGTTTTGTTCAATAATTCATTTTTGAAGCTTATTAGTTTAATTGATTATAGTAAAGATCGAAAAATGCTTTTTAAGGGAGTATTCCAGTTATGATTTTGATTGTGTTAGAAGATCTGTAGATAGGGTTAGGGTTTCCTTCCATTTGAAAATAAACATTAATGGAGTTGAATGGGGATTGGTTGATTTGTGTATGATTTTATTCCATTTTGAGATATTCTTGATACAATTTAGCTGACATTATTCTCTGGCCAATCAGGTGATGATGATATGTATTCCGGGGCTTCGTTATGCTCCGCAGATTCCGGCCTTCTACTCTCCATCGGTTCGCACGTGGAGATCTACTGCCCACCTAGAAAGCGCTCTCGTATTAGTGGCCCTTGTGTCGTTAGTGGGAACATCTTCGAGGACAGAAGACCATCTATCGATGTACTCCCCGATGAATGCCTATTCGAGATCTTCAGACGCTTGCCCGGTGGTCGGGAAAGGAGTTCCGCAGCGTGTGTCTCGAAACGCTGGCTCACGGTCTTGAGCAGTGCTCGTAGTTCTGAGTTTTACAATAAGGAGCAAGTCTCCGCGGACGAGGATATGGAAGTGGAGTGCGAGGGATACCTTACTAGGTGTGTTGAAGGAAAGAAAGCAACGGACGTGAGGCTTGCTGCCATTGCAGTCGGTACTTCTAGCCGCGGAGGACTTGGGAAGCTTTCTATCCGAGGAAGCAACTCGATGAGGGGCGTTTCAAACTTTGGTCTGTCTGCAATAGCTCGTGGTTGCCCTTCCTTGAAAGCCCTCTCGTTGTGGAACGTGCCTTCTATTGGTGATGAAGGTCTATTCGAAATAGCAAGAGAGTGCCATTCATTAGAGAAGCTAGACCTTTGCCAATGTCCTTCAATCTCGAACAAGGGTTTAGCTGCAGTTGCAGAGAGCTGTCCGAATTTGACTGCACTAACTATCGAATCATGTTCAAATATCGGCAATGATGGTCTGCAAGCGATTGCAAAGTTCTGTCCTAAGCTGCAGTCGATTACTATCAAGGATTGCGCGCGTGTCGGGGATCAGGGTATTGCCAGTATCTTGTCGTCGGCCTCTGCCTTGACTAAGGTGAAACTTCAATCCTTGAACATCACTGACTACTCGGTTGCTGTTATCGGGCACTACGGAAAAGCAATTACTAGTCTTGTTCTCTGTGGACTTCAACGCGTTAGCCAGAAGGGCTTTTGGGTAATGGGCAATGCAAAAGGTCTTCAATCACTGTCGTCGCTGAGCGTTAGTTCGTGTAGGGGTATAACCGACTTGAGCATTGAAGCAGTTGGGAAGGGCTGCCCGAACCTGAAACACATGTGCGTCCGCAAGTGTTGCTTTGTATCCGACAACGGGCTCGTAGCTTTTGCGAAAGCGACGAGCTCTCTTGAAAGCTTGCAATTGGAAGAGTGCAATAGGATTACCCAAATAGGGATCTTGACTGCTCTTTCCAGCATCAGTTCTAAACTGAAGTCAGTTTCTTTGGTTAAGTGCATGGGAATCAAGGATCTTTCGACGGAATTTCCCGCACTCTCCCCCTGCGAATCTCTTCGATCTTTGTCCATCCGAAGCTGCCCCGGGTTTGGAAGTACTAGCTTGGCCATGGTCGGGAAGCTGTGTCCCCACCTACACCACTTGGATCTCAGTGGGCTCTGTGGAATCACGGATACCGGCCTTCTCCCGCTTCTCGAATGCTGCGAGGCGGGGCTAGCCAAGGTTAATCTTAGCGAGTGCTCGAATTTGAGCGATGAAGTGGTGTTGGCTTTGGCTATGTTACACGGTAGCACGCTTGAACTGCTAAATCTCGATGGCTGCCAGAAGATTACTGATGCAACGTTGGCAGCGCTCGCGGACAGCTGCCCGTTGCTGAACGACCTCGATGTTTCTAAGTGCTCGATCACAGATGGCGGTATCGCTGCTTTGTCTCGAGGAGTGCAATCCAATCTACAGGTTCTATCGGTGTCGGGGTGCTCTATGGTGTCGAACAAGAGCGTTCCTGCTCTCGAGAGGCTAGGAAAGATGCTCGTGGGCTTAAATCTCCAGCACTGCAATTCCATTAGCAACAGCAAAGTGGAGATGCTCACTGAGAAGTTGTGGAGATGTGATATCCTTTCTTAGTTCAGATCAAATAAGGATATTAGCAGCAGTAGTTTTACGTCAACGCACCGTGGTGTTCGGGTTAGCTCACTCGACTCAGTTGTTTTCCATGGAGACCAAGGCCAATCAGTTTTTCTCCTACCCTTTTTGCAGGCTTCTTTGTATTTAACAAGCCTGTCGTAACCCCGTTTTTAGCCTCTCTACCGAGAGGCTGCCCCTTTGACTGCCTTTGGTTTCTTGAGAATACGTTCACCGGGTCGTGCTAACGAGCTTCCCGTTTCATGGTGCTCCTCCTCGTCGTCGTTCAAGCCCTCTACCGGTACTTCCTGTAAACTCACCCTCGTCCTCGTTCAAGCCCCCACCGGTACTTTCTGTGCCATCGTCCGTACTGTTTCATTTCCATGTCTGTTGGTGATGTTCGTGTTCGCCTTATGTCTATGTCGTCGGCGGCGGCGGCCATGGTGTCCGAGAATAAAGCTTTTGCTAGTCTGTCTTGTAGTGTTGTATCTCTGTAGAAAATGTTGTATTATGGTTCTGTTCAGAGTGTGTTTGCTTAAGCTTGTGGGGTCGAGGTAGTTCGTGTCGTGTCGTTCTTGTGTCGTGTCGTACAGTTGAGATTGAGGTAGTTTGTGACTAAGGACTTAGGCATGGCAGCTTAGCAGTAGCTATTGTTGCCATTACAGCTTTTGTTGGCTGTTTTTTTTCTTAGTTTCCAAGTCCTGGTCTTTTTTTTTGTAGGATTTTATTATCCTATTTATGCAGGCTGCCTCAATTCTGCAATGTACAATGCAACTATCTCCTTTTGTATGTGTAAGTGTAATAAGGAAATAAAAATGTGTTTGTGTTAAAATGTTGTGATTTATTTATTGGTCTTTACTTCTGTTTATGAGTGCATTTTAAGGTTGAATTGAATGAAGTAAATTCTATATAATATAATGAGATAAATCTAAAATATAGTATAATATTACAAGATTGCCCTCAAATTAAATGGTGGGATAAATTCAATGTTGCCATGGGACAAAATTTCATGTTTTGGATTGCAATCTGTCTGTTGGGAGAAATCTCGTGCATTATTATTTTAATATAAACATGATATGATGTGATCTGAATCAATAATACATACATATATCAATGTCAGACATAATTTCTACGACGAGGTTGGGTGAATTGATTTTTATGCTTTGAGATTGTAATGCATAGCAAAAAAAAATTTATAACACTTCATATTTTTGGAAAATTTCATGCTACATGTACATGTCGTATAACGTTAATAGAATTTTTCGATTTTTTGGTATCACATCGTAATATCGAAATATGACAATAGCGCAACATGAGTAGCGTGTAATGGTTGATAGAAGGACTAGAATGAAATAAAATGTTGGGTTTAAGGTAAGCATTGAAACCCCACCGGCAGTAGAAGGTAGACAAAGTTGTAGTATGTGTGAAGTAATTTGAATGTAGTCTCTTCCCTTTTTATATTTATTCATGCATTATGCATATTCATATGCATTTCAAATTGTAAGATTTATTTATGGTTCAATGAACTTGCTTCCTAGGCCCACCTTCCTCACCTTCATTTTCTAATATTTCAATCATTATTATTTCTCCCATTCTCATTGGGAAAAGGAATGATGTGAATATTGGCATCTTCATGGCTACTCCCTCCCTTCCAATTAAAAGTTTTCGCTTTCCCTTTAATAATAATGTCTCAATAGCAATGTCTTATTCTAAAATAGAAATAATTAACTCTTCAAAAGCTGTATGACCTACCATTTTTCATCTATTTACTCTTGTTTCTTAATATCCGTGTCCAAAAAAATGAGGTTTGCATTGCTATTGAGATGGATGAAGTATTTTTGAATTTTTTTTAGGAAATCCTATGCGGTACGGTCACATTTTATTTTATAAAATCGTTAAATTTGATAGAGAATAAGTAAAACCTAAAATTCTTCAATACGTGAGGTCGGAGTAATTTTGATGTCATCTTTTGTATAGAGTGTCGGTAAAGTATGTATTATGTTGATAAACAGGGTATTAATTTAATTTAATTATCAGTTTATAAAAAGAATGGAGTTGCTGGAATTCATTTGGGGCAGAAACGTCATACCTAATTTTTCTCTCTACAGTATAACCACACCGACCTACCTAATATATTGATTAAATTTACATACATTTGAAGTTACGTTTCTTAATTTTCATTTAATAAAGGCTTCACAATTTATGTTGAAAGCTAGATTTAACAATGGATCAAGCAGGAAATGTCAGAGAGAGAGTGGAGCAGCGTGATGTGCTGATTTTTTTTGATAGAGAATAAGTAAAATAAAGATTATATCTTTGATCCAAACTGAGAGAGAGAGAGAGAGATATTAGCATATAAAAAAGTAAAATAAAGATCATATCTTTGGTCCAAAATTGTATTGCAATAGAACCTCTTATAATGTACTAGTACTAAATAAATACTCCCTCCATCCTGTTCAACATGTCTTACTTTTCTTTTTGGGCGTCCCTCCATCCTGTTCAACATGTCTTACTTTTCTTTTTGGGCGTCCCGTTCAATATGTCTCATTTCCTTTTAAGAAAATAATTAAGAAATCACTTTCTTCACTTTATGTCATTTCAAAAACACTTTATATCACTTTATCAATTAAAAATTACTTTATATCACTTTATTCACGACACTAAACACATAATTTACATATAGTACCTTTTTTCTTAATCTACGTGCCGAAAAAAAACAAGACATGTTGAACGGGACGGAGGGAGTAATAAAATTTGACTAATAATAAATTAGTCAAAAGTAAGGAAATGAGTGTGGCCGTCCATTCGAAATGTGCAAAAACACCAATACAGATTTCCACCTTACAAATCAAACATTAGTGAAGTCTCCTAATTTTATTTCACAGCGCATCGACTTGCAAATAATTTATCTCACATAAATGTACATACAACCAACCTTATCTTCCCAGACACAAACGTTTCATATCATCATACATAAGAAGAGTGATTAATGTGGAGATATCTAACTTTATTCAAAAAAATGTGGAGATATCTACTAAGCTTTTATTGCTTTCCACCATGTACATAATTTCTCAATATTAAGCAATTTGCTTCGGAAAGAGTCGTCTAGAAACTGGATCAATGAGTCATTGTTCTAAGCAAAGCAGGACTACCTTCCTTTGGTCTCCAAATGATATGATCAATCGCCGTGCACAGATTCTTGTAGAACTGCAACGAACAATCAGAAACAAAAGGGTGAAATACTTTTATCGTTTTGGACCATCTTTAATATCAGAAGATTTAGAGATGACCTTGTGGTATTCCAAGGTGTCTCCAGCAGCTTTGCGGACATCCACCATGAAAAGAGATGGCGCGACTTCATACACCTTTGACGAATAAATATGAAGTCAAATATGTTTTATACGAGACGTTGAGATATTAAGCATTTGGCAAACAACGGTAGTTTAACATCTATGATTTACCTCCAGCACCACAGCAAATTGACTGGTTTTGTTAGCAGATACACCCTCAAGTCTCATCTGTCGGATTATAGAATTCGAAAGTAATTAGTTACTGCTGAAGAATACTAACCTCAGACCGATATCTTTGTACTCTAAACTGACTACACAGAAGTAATACAGCTTAGCTGAGCCCATTAACTGAATAAAGCCGTTGTCAATAACCAAAGTCTAGTAATTTCTTCCACGACAGCATAAAATAACAAAAAACTCGTTACAACATTCAATTACAGAGTTTGAGCGGAAAGGGACCTTGTAATTCCTTGTGTGAATCTTGAATCCCATTGAGGTGGCAGCTGCCTCAATTGCTGCAATAACAACTTTTGCAGGTTGTCGAGAAACAAAACGAGTCTGTCGTTTGACGTAATCCTGCATGACCGAAACATATAGCAACAATATGAGGTACTTTGTATGAGAATTCACCAAAGAAACATTTTAGACAATCTTAAATTAGCAGACAATGTATCCAACAGTAGTAATTCAGTAACAACTTAAATGTGCATGGGTGTATCTAATCAAATTCAAGTCAGAAATATATACCCAGGTCAGAGAAGAGCAATCAGCAGACTGTAACTGAGAACCGTGATTTCATTTATCGAGCATATCCAGCTCTTCACTCTCAGTTGGAATTCCAAACCAAAGTTTTAAGTAGTGATGAATGGAAAGGTGGCAATGGAGGTGGTCAGAATGACGTAAAGCAAATGAAAGATGACAATCACAATCATAAACCAATGAAGGACAGAAGTTAGCTTTGAGCAGTAATGAAAGATGGGAATAGACTGGAAAGAATCTAGGAGATCGGAATATACTGCAGAACGGATCAGGGAGTACACAGAGCAAGAGGTGAAGATGCTAGCCTATTTATATTGATGCCATGTTTTAGCTCATCAAGTTTGAGGTATACATGTAGAGTAGCAACAGAAATTTCAATATTTACGTTTTTGGTGCATGGCGGCATGAATGATCCCTTGAGTAGAGTACATAACATTCTGAGTCACAAACACACGTAACAAAGCTGTTCTTCCAAAAATGAGTAGCCTAACATAATTACATCATCACCTGACGCCTGTCAAACAAGGCCGATAAGTTCAAGCCTTGGGAAAGGGTAATCATCTCAAATGCATTCATTATCAAGGGACCACCATCGTCATTCCGGGATTCCTCATTTACATATTTTTCCTGCATTTTAAAAAAGTAAAAACTGTGAATAAAATTGATGCACTGAATGAGGAGATACTGACTTGACAGAGAAGATAATTGTATTTTTTTTACAAGTAACAGTGTCGGGTATTTTTTTTACAAGTAACAGTGTTAGGTATCAGTTGGTATCAATATCATCCTCCAAACCAAACGCCACCTTCATGAATTGCTAATAATGATGGATAAACTTCAAGGCAAAAACTTATCCAAATTCCAACATCGACAAATCAGAACATATATTAAATCAAAAGAAGAAAGAAACTTACTTCAATGTCATCAAAAACAGCACGAACATCATCCAGATTCACCACTTCATCTTCAATCGGTCTGACAGGGAAGTAATTTTTTCGGAACCATGGGTCTCTTTTTATTCCTTCAATTTTAATCCGCTGCATATAGTGGTATAGTGGTTACTTACAAAGGGTTGTTATGGGCCATAATGGTATGCCAGCAAATTGTTCGAGGGGAAAAACAGGGAAGCGATCTAACAAGGAACCCCAGTCCCAATTGGCTTCAGAAAGGGCCAAACATCATCCAATAAAATGAGAATGCTGAGTAAAAATGGTCCTGATTCCAGAAACATATCCTATATTATCTTATTACTAGTGCAAATTTATTAAATGTTCTAATGTATAACACACTCATTTGTCATTTATCTTCAGACTAAATATACATTAAAAAAAGACATTATGACTGAAAGCAACTTCCAAATCCCACTCATCCCAGATGGATCCAGTTCATCCTGCCTCAGATTGTGAGAAATAGTTGAAGAAAACTTAACTATGACTTGGTCTCAAATACAGATCCTCCAAGATTTCTAAACAATTACACACATCCCTTACGATCTACATGGTTCAAGGATTGTATCTCATCTGTGTTAATTCCATAGCTCAAATTTTCGAACAATGTAAAAGTCACACTACTAGTAATAATATTATTAGTGATTTATTATTACAGTACAAAGACATAAAGGAGGAAAGGTGGAGATTTGAGGATGCATAAGTTTTCTGAGAAAAAGTAGGACAGTGCAAAGCTTGAAAAATGAAAACTAAAACAAAGAGTTAAAAGATGCCAGGAACACTGAACAATTGGATATAAACATGGTTTCAGTAGTTACCGTTTCAGGATTTGGGTCAAGGATCTTATGTATCAATGATGTTGCACCCAGGGAAAACCAATATGGGCATGAGAACTGTGCAGCATTAATCTGTCCAACAAGAGAATGATATAACACAACTTAGTGTTATTCCTGACAACTTACAACAGAATTTCTACAGAAAAAGTCAAAATAGTGCTAATGATGTTATAAGAAACTAACAGACAATCAAAGTATAATAATAAAATGGATGAATCCTAAAGTTAGTTTTTGGACACCGCCATGTTAGTGATTCTAAACTAGTGCTATTTGAATTCAATTTAATGCTCTCTTTATTGCAGATATCACCTTTTTAACGTTTGTACTTTGTAGTCAAAACCTGCCACTCTTGTCTAGCATAAATACAAACAAAATATTTAACATCTCAGTGAATCAGCTAGCATGGTGGGGCTCTCAATTTTTACAGAAAACTTTAACTACATGGAAAAGGAATTCACGCAGCTTTCGAAAATATGTAATGGTTCAAACCATGATAGAGATCCATGCTCAGAGTCGGATATATTATAGCTACATTTAAAATTTAGAATGAATATTCACCTTGTTATACAGGGAGGGCAGGTCTGTTTCCTCAAATGGTAAATATCCCGCCATTAAAACATAAAGGATCACGCCGCATGACCAGATATCAGCAGCCGCACCATCATAACCTCGGTTGCTTAGTACCTAAAAAAATTAGAGATAATAACAAAGATCCTTAATGGGAAACATGATCAAGGACAACAGATAAGAACCAGGATTCCTCAGCTAATGAATTAGGAAATTTTCAGTATATCCAAACAACTAAGCCCCACAAATCCAAAGATGGCTCCAAATGATGCTGCAGGATGTGGTGGGTTATTGATTTGATACAAATAGACTCAGACTCTCTCTCTCTCTCTCTCTCTCTCTCTCTCTCTCTCTCTCTCTCTCTCACACACACACACACAGAGATTGGCTTTTTCAAACGAGATACAAATAGGAGACTTGGTGGCAAAACAAGACGAAAAGACTTAGCACTATAAATGATAAATTTGTATGACAATCATATGTGATCAGTAAAATGGTAAACAATTACTTTCAAAATCATAATGTTCCAAGGAGTAATGGAATCCAACCAACCAGCACATTTCAACAAAGTAACATGACTACATGCAGGAAATACTCAGCCTGCGTGTGTTACTTACAAGAGTTCTATCCAAAAAAGTATAGCAACCTACGAAAATCATACCTCAGGTGCAACATAATTTGGAGTCCCACAAGTTGTATGAAGAAGATCAACTCCCTAGACATGGTTCCAGAAAAGAGGAAATAACAGTCAATCACATTCATCACCAGTCACCTAAATGTTAACACAATTAGCAGCAACACACTGCAGAATCATCTAATTAAAAGTGGCTACGTGCTTACTTTTTGAGGGAGTGCACTCAGTCCGAAATCAGAAACCTTCAACTTTCCTTGGGAATCAAGGAGTAGGTTTTCAGGCTATACATATAATTTAACATTAGAAATCTAATGGAGGTAATGGATACCAATTCAATCATCATTAAAGAAATCCTCTTACCTTTAAGTCACGGTGAAACACCCCCTTACTGTGGCAATGTGAAACTACATCGATGAGTTGTTGAAAGAAGTTTCTTGATTCATTCTCAGAAAGTCTACCATGGTGAACCTAAGTAAGAAATTCATGTAGGCCAGTTAGTCATGCAGATGAGTAACAAGAAATACATGTGGACCGGTCAATCATGCATATAGCTGGGCAAAAAACATTCCGAGTCGTGAGGTTTGTGAAAGGTATGACCACAATAAAATGACTCCAATCGGCAGCTTCTATATACTCATAAGGCTCTAAGCGGCCAGTTAGTCATGCAGATGAGTAACAAGAAACATGTGGACCAGTCAATCATGCATATAGCTGGGGGAAAAACATTCCGAGTCGTGAGGTTTGTGAAAGGTATGACCCCATAAAATGACTCCAATCGGTAGCTTCTATATACTCATAAGGCTCTAAGCGTATATATACACGCATTATTAGAAATGTGTGACCACAAATCGTATCCACTCTCCAGCTTCCCCAATATTGTACGACACGAATAAAACCACGCCAAATATGCATATGTTTTCAATGTTATTATATCCAGCAAAATCAATAATTTCATTTTGCACAAAAATTAGAAGTACTTACAATTTTATCGAAAAGTTCTCCGCCAGTCACAAACTCCAGAACTATGTATATCTTCGATCGACCAGCTAGAACCTAGTAGGCAGATAAGTAAAATAGAAAGGTCAGCAAGAAAATCAATGGATCCAATGTTCTAATGGGTTTCTAAGTCACAATCCAAATGCATAATTATTTATGCATACCTCGTGCAGCCTGACTATACAAGGATGTCTGACAATCTTCATTATGGATATCTCTCGTTTTATCTGTAAACCAACAACTATGTTACCTATATGATTTTGATAAATTAGGATAAGTAAAAAACACCATATAGCTCCAGTCTCCAGATTCTACAGCACATAAGGAATAGCATGATGCATTTCCAGTTCATATTAAGGTTAATATTTTAGTGGAGATTCTTTACAAAAGAAATAGATCAAAGAAGCTTTACCATTATATATATCAAAATATTTGTGTCTTTTTTTAAAATAGGGATTACTGAGATTCTATGTATAGATAATTCCTTCACTGCTGCATCAAAGCCTTACAGATATAAGTTATCAGACAATTATCTAAACATCTGCAGCCATTGTAAAGTTCCTATTTTCCCTAATACACGAAGTAAAAAAAAAAAAACATGTACAGTAAAATTGGCAACAATAGCAAAATCAAGAAATAAGGTGTATACCTGATCGACCATTTTGTGCTTGAGAATAGTACTCTTGGCCAAGATTTTGATGGCCACGTAATCACCGGTCTCCGTGTTCTGTGCAAACTTAACTTTTGCAAAAGTTCCCTCTCCAATGGTTCTCCCAAGCTCATATTTTCCAACTTTTTTCTTCGCTGCTTTCATTTTCTGTTTGGCAATGCTCATTTCACCCAAAGTTTCAGAAGTATCCTATACTAACAAACATGAACCACTATTATTGCACAAATAAGTCAACTTTACGTAGCACCGTTCAAAAGGAATAATGCATAAAATTAACGATCATAAATAGAAAATGAAAATTTCAGCTAGACTTCTTCTTTTCAACCAATCTCAGAAGTCACATGAATCCAATTGATCGCAACGCAGGGGAAAGGATTGAATTCAAGATCAAAATCATACCAAACGAGCACAAATCATTTGTGCAAATACATATATATAAAATGCACTAGACTTAACCTTCCTCCACACTAAGATCGGCAAAAAGTAACAGAATTTTAAGAGACGACGCTGAATGAGAACACTGCAATATCACTTGCGTCATTTACATCATACGAGAGATAAACTCATACCGTTTGTCGTCGAGTAGACGCGCGCCGGAGCTGAGGAAAGAGATCCGGTCGCCGGCGCTTGAACTGGATTATTGAATAATTCTCGTGGTTTTAACTAAGTTAAGCGTCGTTCGCACCACACGGGGGGCTGAGGAGAGAGAGGGGGAGAGAGAGAGAGAAGAGAGAGACTGCTTTTGACCGCTAAAATGCTAGGTGATTTTCTCCCTATTGATTGGTAGTGAATGATGTTTAACTAAGAATCATGTTCTTAAAAAAAAAAAAAAAAAGGACTACGGTATATAACTAGGAATCATGCTTGCCTAACTATATTTGTTTATAGATTCCAAAAAAAATAAAAACTATATTCCCTCTGTTTTTTATTAAGTATCCTATTATGAAATTTGATTTGTTTTTTTAATAAGTGTCCTATTTCATAAATTTTGAAAAAAATGATGCAATTTTTGAGAAAAATCATGCAAAACTTTCTATTTTACCTAAGTAATAAATGCTAATTATTTACATTTTAAGTTTCCTAGACAATAATTATAGATGAAAATAGTAATATATTAATTTCCTTGGTTTGTGTGTTTTGACGGCTGAGGACACTTATAAAAAAACAGAGGGAGTATTTGTTTATGGTTTGTGAAATAAATAAACTACATTTATGTATGAAATTGTATGATCTGCTGCTTCTAATTTAAATTTAAGAACTAAAAGAGTTAATTAGTTTACGTCCCATCTCACTTGTCGTGGTGCCTTTTCTAGTTTATTAGTATTTCAATTAGTATTTCAATAGGCCGAATGGCTTGTAAAATACCTAATTTTCTACAAATTCATGTTTTGCATCTTAAATTAAGATTTTGCGTGGAAAATACTAAACCTTCATTTTTTTTTCTTCCGATTTTGCAACCAGCGAGATTTTCCAGCGAATCTTTAATAAATCATTTGATTACGTGGCAAAATAATATACGTGATACTTATGTGGCAAAATAATTATGTAGCAAGTCAGATGCAAGTATATTCTCTAACAAATATATTTTGTGGCCTATTTTGGAAGTGCATCATAAAATTAGGATGAAGAACTACAACTACTACATAAAGCAATAACTTGACTCCATAAACATGAAATCTCGTAATTTTTTTTTTGGTAAATAACTTTTTTATTTCACCAAGACTTTACAGAGTTCAAAGCAAGCAATCAAAAAAACTCTCAACCTGAATGTAACCCCTCAATAACTGGAGCATGCTTCGACATTGTTGGCTACGTAGAGCAATTGTATCTTGACTAACTCCCTTAAATCTGCAATTATTTATTTCTTTCCAAATGTGGTAAACCACAGACAACACCAAGCGATACATTCTTTGAGTAATACTCTTCGAGCCACACTGAGATCATGCATCTCTTTTCATCATCCCAGCTTCCTGGACTTCTACTATGCCCACTCCATGCAGAAACCCTCTCATACACTTCCTTGGAAAATGGATAGCTAAAGAAAAGATGATCAATGGATTCCTCCTCCGCTTCACACAAGCAACAACTTGAATCTACAAAGATTCTAATCTTCTGGAGATTATCACAAGTCATGAGTTTTCCCAGAATACAAAGCTACGTAATGAATATTGCTTTTGAAAGAGCAATATTGCAGCATGTCATCTTCTTCCAACCTACTCTCTGAGTCGATCATCTAATAGCCTTATACATCTTTTTAATAGAATAATGAGGGTTTCTCAACAGTCGTTCCTTCTCTTCATTTCCTGAAAACAAATCTCTGGCTGCCAATATCTTCTTCACTAGCCATGATGCATGTGACGGAATTCTCATTGTGAGAAGGTCTTGTTGTTTCACGTAGTAACCATGAATCCATTGAATCCATACCTTTTCCTTCATCTTAGAGACACTCCAAAAGTGTTTGCCAATAGCTGCTTTATTCCAACTGTAGATATCTATTATTTTCAGACCTCCTGCACTCTTGGGGGAGACGTAACTTCTCCCAAGCTACTAAAGCTCTTCTTGAACCTCTTTTCCAGTCCAAAAAAATACCCTGCAAGATGTCTGAATGAATTGGAGCACTTTCTTTGGGAGTAAGAATACTTAGCTCCAATATGTTTGAATCCCAAATAAAATGGATTTCACAAGTTGCACTCTTCCTGCATAAGATAGAAACTTGGTAGACCAATTATCAATTCTGGCCAAGATCTTCTGTATTAAAGGCCTACATTGCAGAACTGATAACTTTTTGAGGATAAGGGGACTCCCAAATATCTGAATGGCAACTTCCCTTTCACTAATCCAAATTCAGACAGAATCAACTCTTGAGTAGTGGTATTGGCTCCCCCAAAGTAAATGTTGCTTTTTGACTAATTTGCCTTGAGACCAGACATTTCAGAAAACTTGGAGGAAGTTTGCATTAGCTGTCTCACTGAATTTAGATTTCCCTAGGTAAAGAGAAGGAGAATCTCGTAATTTTCACTGTCTTTAATAGTCCATATAACCAAGTTCAACAATTTTTTTGCTTTTAATAGCTATGTTAATAGCATCTCCTTTTTAAAGCATTTTGTCGAACGAATAGAGTGCAAAAGAAAATTGTTGCCCTCCACAGGACTACTTATTTTTCCAAAATCTCTGACAACAACACAATAGAAAACCATTAAGACCCAGAAGGCGAGAAGAAAGAGAAGGAAACCTCCGACATTTAACAACGAAAGCGGGAAGAAAGAGAAGAATTGCGAAAGTGAGAAAGAATTAGGGTCGGACAGAAATATGCTTGCATCTGACTTGGTGCATAATTATTTTGCCACTTAAGTGCCACATATATATTATTTTACCATATAATCAAATGCTTAATTAAAGATTCGCAGAAAAAAATTAAAAATCCGCCAGAAAATCTCACTGATTGCAAAATCAGAAAAATAATAATAAAAGTTTGGTATTTGCCACGCAGAATCTTAACCTGAGATGTAGAATAAGAATTTGTAGAAAGTTGGGTATTTTATGGCCTTTCTATAATTGTATATAAGATAACCTAACACTTTTAATTTATTAAGAAAAATATAACATTGGATTTAATTAGGGAATCTAGAAATGGCATATAGTGACAAATGCACGGTGTGAAGATATGAGAATGATTTCTCACGTGTTCTAAATAAAAAGAAATAAAGAACACTCACGTAACCTTTGACATCCGTAGGGTTATACAAAATTTGATTCGAAGTTAAAATTATGATTACACGATCAGTTGATTGTATAAATTAAGGTAGTGTATTTTGAATGATTACACAATTTAGGCCAAAATAATAAAAACTACTAGCAAATAAGAGCATTTATGACATTATACGTCAAAACCAATTAGAATTTATAAGTATTTAGAAAATATTAATTATATTTTATCTTTTACCTTCGAATATTTTGCTATTTTCGCTGCTTGTGTGCTTCAAAGCAGATCACAGTTGGGGTTCTTTGGGGGAAAATCCATAATATAAAGAAGTATTTTATTTTATTTTATTTTATTTTAATTTTTGAAACTACTAGAGTCTTGTGGAGGCCCAACATACTAGCATGGCCCATGTATTAGTTTGGGCTAGAAATTCTATATTTTTATTAAATTTTAATAGGAAGATTCATGCAGTAATTTCATTTTAGATGTATAAATAAGGGTAATTTTAAACATAACCCCATTTCTCTCGTTATAGCCCCCAAATTAAAAATATTAATAAATAAATAATAAATGTAATACTATACCTTTTAACCCAAATTGAACAAACACAATTTTAATATATTTAAATGAGATACAGCAGCCCCATTTTAATTTCACCTTCTCCTTCGTTAATTCTCACCTCCCCCTACAATATTATTTTCCATTCCACCAATTCATGTATATCGTACGCATTCAACAAATGGCTAATACCACCATTGATATCTAATTGTAGAACAAAAATGGGAATCAGATTCATAACTGAGAAAAGCAAAAAAAGGGAGGGGGGGGGGGGGAGGGGGTTGGTAAAGAAAGTAGTTTCTATTGTTGAAAAAAAAATATTTAATTCACTCGAAAACCGAAAAGAGAGAAGCACGAAGAATAATTAATCTTCAAAATAATTTATCAGATTTTTAAGCAAAATTGTGTGTTGGTACTTGGTAGCAAAGTGGCTGGTGAAGGGAGGAAAATTCATCAATTTTAGAGATCCTCTCCTTCAATATCAAATTAGTTGAGGGCTCTTCTTTTTAAATTTTAGGTATATATTTGACGGTGAGAAAGAATTTTGTTAGTTTCATGAAAGAATGGGGTTTGGTTGAATCTGCAATTACGATTTTGATGTCTGCAATCGTGGAGGCTATAATGATTTTGAGGGGCTATACAGTTCAGGTGAAGAGGCTATAATGATTGAATTATTTTTTAATTAATTATTAGAATTTTAATATAGGTTTATAAGATTATAAGGGTATAATAGTATATTCATAATTTTTTTTATTATTAAAATATATATTACGGAATGATGGCCAGTGTGATATTGATTTTATCTTCTTAAGTACATTTATATTTTCAATTACAATTTTATATTTTTGCAAAAAATAACATATACCAAAAGATAACGAAACGCAACTCAAGTGGTAAAACGTTTCCTCTCCAACCAAGAAGTTCGAGGGTTCGAGTCATGTGTGCGTGTGTAAACTCAAAAAAATAATATAATACTAAACAGTGTTGTGGTTTTCATTTTAAATAGAGTTTTTATTTTTTTTATGTTTTTTTAGAGATCAGAGTATTTTGTTTTCCGGAAGACCAACAAAGGTAATTTGTCTACATACTAATATTGCCGACAATGTTATTCCTATTCCTAATTCATAAACAAATTAATTATAATCGTTGCTCTTGAAACTAGACTATGATTCATTCAAGGGACTACATTTTTACATATAAATATAATATGTTTCTTAATTTAAATTATGTTATTTCTCAATGTCGTTATGTTCAAATTTTAATTCTTCATTACATATAGTATGAATTGTTTTAATTCTCCTTAGAAGCTGACAAATTACAAGCATGTATTTGCCAAAAATGGTGTCGATTCATGACTTATCCTCATTGCTATTGGAGGTTTGAGTAAATACGAAATATATATATACATATATGTGTATAGATTGATTCATATAAAAATCAATCCTAGTGTGAGAACATGAGAATAAGCTTAAATTATTTTGTAATAATGCTTAAATTATTATATTAATATCATGTTTAATTATGTTCATGTCTTCGTATATTAATATTATATTTGTATGATCTTTGCGATTATTTGAAGCATGAATATATATCGATTCAAGCATGATCTTATATAGGTACTAACGTTTATATAAAAATTATGAATCTTATTAAGCATGACAATCTATAAATTTAAGCATGACTACATATTAATTTAAGCATGTTCTCACGTTCTCACATCAATCAAATATAAATAACTTTGATTATCCTAGGATCTTAGGCCTAAATGCAATTGGCTAATGATAACTTTTTGAGGTTCATATTTGAGCTCTAATTAGCCACATGCAATCAATGTCAAGCATACAAATTTATTTGGAAACTCTAAATCCTTTCAACTCTTACTTGTAGTGGTCCAATCAAATACCAATTATTTTTAGTGCAACATTACTATCCTATTTTATCTTCCTTTATTTTTTTTAACTTCTTTAGGGGGGTGGGTGGGTGACATTTGATTTGATGAGTGTGGTAGGTCTTTTGCTTATCTTGGAGCATAGTGGGAAAATTGGAGCTACTTTCCAGTGAAGAATGGTTTCAATTTCTTTGTACAATATGTGGAAGTCTCTTTCATGGGTTGATCAAAATAGATGTGATTAAACACAATAATGACACAAGAATATTACAAAGTTGGTTTGGTTTTACCGTAATTCACCTGCATGAAGCAAGTTTATATTATATATAGTAGCATATATTACTAGCTTGTTACACACAATATTTTCTTTCGGCGATGCAATTTTTTTTATATCGTGGGAATCCGCAACCGCTATTTTCGGTGCGCACTGAGTAAACCCCCGTCCCTTGTGCACTAACCTGCAAACCACATAGGGCAAGTAAACCATACTTTCCAAGTACAGATGTGGCAGGCTAAACCTATAGAAGCGTGTCATTGGATTCGAACCTGAAACTTTTCAATCTCAGGGACCCACTTTTACCACTAGATCATCCCCAAAGAGATGATGCAATTTATAGTCACTACTAGAGGTTGAGATTGTGGTGATCCCACCACATCTGCAATATAATTACCATCATAGTATCATACCATATAGATCACACCGAGAAAATATGAAAACGGTGAAAGGGTTTTTTCAGACTCAAATTTAATTGAGAACTTTTGAAGCTTGTTTATCTCTCCATAATTCAATTTTATTGTCATATATTTGATGCCAAAGTAATTGACTTGATAAGTTGACCCAACAAAATAACATGCATTCAAATAAAATTTAAAAAAGTAAGCACACAGTTTAAGCCATTAGCTTTAAGAGCACTTTCATTATTTCGATGATAAAATTGATACACATTAAAAATATCGAAAATCAAAATAAAATAGATGAATTTAAATAGTGTAACAGAATTAAAAAGGCACTGAAGTTAAGAATAAAATGATATTAACCCTAATTACTAGATTTTGAAACTAAATAAGTCAAAATTAAAAAACTTAAGCAAGTTGTATGTGCATTTTTATTTTTATTTTTGTAGACCGCTAGTTGTATGTGTATGTTACTTACTTACTCCCTTGATCCACTGGTATTATTATTATTTCTTTTTTTAAATATCTCATTCATATTATCATTTTTCAAATAAGGATAATTTTAACTCTTTAAAACGATGAGATCTGTTCACTTTCTATTTTTTTACTCTTATTTCTAATTTCCAAAGAGTAATGTAACAATATTCGGAGAGAGTAATAATTTTGGACCTTCAACAAAATAACGGTGGGTGTGGCCCATAATTAGTTACAGATATGTACAGTTGACAATGTCGTTAAATTCTCTTTGGGCCCCACCCCCTTGTGCTACTGTTACGTTGCCGGTTTCCCATTCATCAAACACAGGTCTGGGCCCATCAACCTTAGCCCACCACATGCGAATACTAATTCAGTTATTTTAAAAAAAAATTAATTTATTGAGTTTTTTACCTAAAATTTCGCCAAGTTCAGTATATATTATGCATATTATGATGATTTCCCCCGGAATAATTATGAAATTAAAAAAAAAATGAAAATTGAAAAGATACGCGACATGGAAAAGAGGGTTAAATCTAAAATCAAATTAATATCAAGATCAAGACTCATTAAAACTTCATTTTACAACTTCATTCGTGTAAAATGTAAAGGGAAAATGTCTAGAAGATAAAAACTTGTGTGACTCCCACAATTCAGTACTTATGTATATGCACTTTTATAAAACTCAACGAGTGACGTATACTCTTTCCGTCTAGTTTATCTTGACATTTTTTTTGTCGGTATAAGTATTGAGAAGAAGGGTATTAAGTGTAAATATGGTGTTTAGTGCAGTAAATGAATTGATACTGCATGCCATATTTTAAAAGTGATATAAAATTATTTTGAAGATATATAAAATATTTTAAAGTGAATAAAATAAAGTTTTAATTATTTTGCATAAAAAGAAACGTGTCAACATAAATGGAACAATCCATAAAGAAATACACATGAAAATTAACGGGATGGTGGAGCAGTAAGATAGATAAAATTCAAATCTACAAACTTTTGTATAATAAATTTGTCCGGCCACCTTCGTTTTATTTAATTTTGATTGTCTGCAACTACATTCAAGCATGCGAGAAGTGAAAGGTAAAAACAAAAATAAAATGGTTGTGAATTTTGTGGACGCTATCAATTAAATTAAATAATTTGCTTATTTATTCCCAACATAATTGGGATTGGGCAGCAGAGCTTCAGTCACGTGACTGGGTGATTTGTAGCCGTCAAATGCTACGTCGCTCTTTGGAAAGTGTGGCCCACTGTTGAATTAGATATGATGATAGTTACTTCGTAGTTTGTTAACTTGTACTCTCATTGCTCAATGGCGGCCATCAAATTGGTGGGCACAGTCGAAAAATACTCCTCACCTAGTTGCTTTAAAATTTACCATAATAGTGCTAGTAGTTGTTTTGCTGCTGGCACTTGGCAGTAATTTTTTTTTTCTTTTTTCTTCTTGAAAATTTTTAAGATTTAAAAGTAAATAAAAACAATGATATATTGAATTTAAATAAAAATAAAAGACATTACATGATAAAAAAAATTAAATCCTAAACTTGATGACGGAAAAGAGGATCGTCCTACGATATCCTCCACGTATCGACAATCGTGAATGGAGCTCCTTTGAAGGATGCATAGCGTTTGAATTTTGCTGGCGGCGTGGAACTCGTAAAAAATGAGGACGTTACTCCTAGTCCGTTGCCAATAGTGGCGCAACTGATTTGCATTCCTCACCACGGTGACCTTGGGGCGAGTAGCGTTGTACCGACTAATGATCTGATCCCAAATTCCGCCACCATCTCTACGCGGTGACCGGCTGACCTCGAGCCAAATGTTGGCGAGGTTTTCCATCTCAGCATCGGAGTAACCGTAATTCCGAGACATTGTAGAAGAAGAAGAGAGTGGAGAGATTGAATGAGAAAGGTGCAAGACATAAAGTGAAAATAAAGTGTATTTATAGGAGAAGAAAATGAAAAATAAAAAAAGAATTTGACACCATAAATGGCCAACAGTTAATCCGGCCACTAAGAGACCACCACGTCGAATGCTGGTTGGCACACCAAACTGGCAGAAGTGCGCCAATTCACTTCCCCAGACCTCTGACAGCAACGACAGCTCCCACCGATAATTTGGCACTCACAGAGAGCGCAAGCGGCTCGCTGGCACCGTTGTGGATGCTCTAATATATTAAGAATTCGTGTGTGTTTTATAAAATTAATAATACAAAATATTTATTTTATTTATGGATTATCTTAAATATTTTAATAACAAGTACACTTTTAATTTCGATATTTAATGTTGCAATATGTCGTTTCAATGGTGAAATTATAACATTTTAGGATGAATTTTCGAGCGAGCGATAATTTTTACATGCCTTAATTATTATCAACATTAGTATCTATTTTTTAAGATATTATAATAAAATATATATATTTAATTAAATAAATCACTATATTATCATATAAGTAGGACTTCTGCGTCGCATAAAGATGAGATCTCGTTCTCTCATGTTTCTCGTTTTTATAGCACATGCGGTGCAGCAATTAATATTTGTACTACATAAGTACAGTTAATAGATAAAATAAAATACTCTACATTTAGAAAAAGAAACGATCCACATATAATTTCTTTCGTCTTCTTCTCCTTATCTTTTTAGGACCGTGACAAGAAAATTATACCGTGGGAATTGAAAGTATTTAACAAATATTTCTTCTACATGTTCAACTAGAGTCATTTTTTTCATACGAATATTAAGTATAATGAAATTAGATGTAAAGGGTATTTTTAATATATTTTGTATAGAGTATTTAATTGTTGATGATAAAGTGATTGTGAATACATTTTCACTGTTTATAAAATATGATTATGACTAAATAACATTAAATATAATACTTCCTCTGTGCCGTTATTATTGACATGTATTTCTTTTTGGGTTGTCCCATTATTATTGTCATGTTCCTTTTTTTTTAAAATAGTTAGGAGATGATTAGAGTCCAATTAATTTGTCAAGTAACGACTCATTTTACAGTTTACACCTTTCATCATACTTTTCCACCTCATTTTCTGTGTCATTCACTATTCTCTCTCTCTATCCACTTTATTTTACAATTCACTTTCTCTTCACCCACTTTATTTCACTTTAAAAACTCCACTAAACATACCTTTTACTTTTAATTGTTTTCTTCTTAAATCATTGTCCAAAAGAAACATGTCAAATCTGATGGGACGGAGGGAGTATTAAATACATTCACATGCCATAATCAAGTTATAATCTCGTACCATTATATGAAGCCCTAGTGAAGAACTCATTTGCGACAGCTTCAAATCTCTCTCTCTCTCTCTCCCTCTCTCACCGAAAATGCTTCTAAGAAGCTCTTCAACACCTATGCTGAAGTCTTGGGTTCCCCAGTCTTCTGAACCGGAATTGTCTATGCAAATCTCTCCCATATCATCAAGATCCAATTCCATACCACCTTCTTTCTCGTTCGACCACAATCGTATCAAGAAAATCTCGATAAATCTAACCAAAGCCAATGCCGATGTCACCTCCGGTGAAACGTCCCCGACAAAGTGCTCTTGCATGCAACATGGATTGTTCCTTTCAGTTGAGGATGGAGAGGAAGATGCAAAAAACTTGAGCTGCAAAATTGGGGAGGGGGAGAGTAGAAGAGCGGTGGAGATGCTGGTTGGCGGCGGCGGAGGAGGAGGTGGGCCTGGTGGCGGAGGTGGTGGTCGGGGTGGCGGAGATGGAGAAGAGGGGTGGTGTTGGGACGCCAATCATAGTAGTATGGATGTGTATTATAAGAGCATGATTAAGGCTAACCCCGGGAATTATATGATTTTAACCAATTATGCTACATTTTTGAAAGAGGTAGGTATACACAATTATCTAGTTTAATTATATCTCATGTCATGTTCTACTTTCATTTTTAATTTTTTTTTTCAATCGTAAATTTCTTGTATTTTAATTTAGTTTTTGTTATTGTTAGATAAGATTGGTTATACCCAATTAAGATATACTCCATCTGTCCCATTAAACTTGACTTAGTTCTTTTCGGTATAGAGATTAAGAAAAAAGAAGAATTAGACGAGATAATGGTTTTTGGTGCATTTTGTATAAAATATTTTATTATTGATAATAAAGTGATTTTTAGACGAGATAATGGTTTTTCACTATACCCTTTAATTAGATGGGTAAGTAAAACTTAATTTTTGCCAAAAAAAAGACCAAATTGAAGAAAACGCCCAAAAAAAAGTACTACATGTCAAGTTGAACAAATGGAGGGAACTTATATATAGTTATTTTTAGTATTTAATCTTTGGTGGGAGAGCTTCATAATAGCTGTAAATTAAGTTTCATGGGGAGTTAAAAATATGCATAAGACTACATATGATTTATGACCTTACTAAAACTTAGTAATTATTTGATTATTAGATGTTATATATATGTAGTTTGATGATAATTAATTTTTTATTTTTATTTGGGGATAACCTTGGTGATAATTAAGTTGAAATTGGAAAATTGAGCAGATTCGTGGAGACTTGGTGAAGGCAGAAGAGTACTTTGGAAGGGCAATATTGGCAAATCCGAAAAGTGGGAATGTTTTGTCACTATATGCTGATCTAATATGGCAGGTGTATCAAGATGCAAAACGCGCCCACATCTATTTTGATCGTGCGGTCAAAGCTGATCCGGAAAATAGGTATTTATTTATTTACAAAATTGAAATATTTAAATCATTTAAAATTTATTTACTAGCTACTTCACCAATGATATTATTTTCAATGTAATTACTTAAAATTTTAGACCGAAGATTTTAGTTGGTGCAACTTTAAACTAGTCTTGAGCTTGAGCATGAGAAATTTACTATATCACAGAGGTTGGACAATAAATCCGATAATAAATAATCACTTGTCACACATATATGTACAGCTATGTTGTGGCTTCATATGCTCGATTTCTTTGGGATGCTGAGGATGAGATTGAAGGTCAACAATAATACACAATTTTGTTGCCTACTGCTGCTGGCTCTCTCTCTCTCTCTCTCTCTCTCTATATATATATATATATATATATATATATATTTTCGTTTGACGAATGTAGATTATATATGCGAGTAATGATATGTATAAATTTGTCTATCTTGTAACCGCTTCTGTAATTAATGCAGTACTAATGGAATTGTTAAGTGCAACATCAGAAGAAATCTAAAATGTAATATAGAATAAATATTTTGCAATGCAAAACAAGGAAGGACGCATATTTCACGAATCTGATCAATTAGAAATGAAATATTAGGCCCGTTTCTTCCTTGAAAGTCCTTTATAAGGGAGAGGGTTGTGTTGTATCACCGTATAAAGTGGCTCATATCATTATCTCCAATCAATGTTGGACACAATTTAACACGCCTCTCACGCACAGTGTGAAAAACCAACGACCATACCATATTAGAAATGAAATATTGGGTTCATTTCCCCCTTAAAAAGTCTTATAATGAAGAGGATTGACTCACCATATAAAGTGGCTCATGTCATTATCTCCAACCAATGTGGGACATAATTTCATGATCAATATTGGTCTATCTTAATTGAATTTGCAAATAACATCTCGTTGAGAACTTTCAACAAACTGGTGTCGTGCGCTCACACCTTTGTCCATGGTTTAATTTGTACCATCATCACCAGCCGAATTTGAAGAAAAATCTAATGAAATTAAAACGACCAAATAAAAGAGTTTTATAATTTTATCTACCCGAAATAGTGTTAATTTATTTCTCTGTCTCACTCATTGTGTTTACCTATTTCTTAAATGGACGTACACTCATATTGTTCATGTCCACAAAGAAATAATTAACCATTCAAAACATTATAAATGTGGTCGTAGGAACAATCCATTTTCTATCTTTTTATTTATTGTTCTTAACTTCCGTACCTACTACTACTACATAGATATAATGAGTGGGACGGAAGAAGTACAAAATAATGTTTCTAACACTTGAACAAAAAAAAAGATAATGATATTCGGACATACTATGGTCAACCACACAAGCTAAAAATGGTAATATAGGTTTTGAAAATGGAAATAAACTCTATTTGGGAAGCATAAATCTAAGGAAAAAATATAATTATTTTCATTTTAATTATTAACTTTCTTTTTTTTTATGCGTATGGCTGACTCAGTGTCTGAATATTATTATCCAAATAAAAACATAGAATATAGAAGACTGGTTAGAGAGTCGAAAATTCTAATCTGAGAAATATTCAACCCAATTGTCCCAATTGATAATAGCCCAAACCCAATAAGCTTGGCCTGAAAAATCACACAATATTCTTTATCACTTTATTATGGGTAATTCTAAATGTAGCCCCTATTTTGCTCTTCATAGCCCCCATACTTAAAAAAATAATAAAAATATAATAAAAGTATTGTTTTGCCCCTTAGGCCCAACAAGATTTAATTTCTAAATAAATGTTAACTTAATATTCATAACCTCCATAACCACGAGATTTCTATTAAAGTGAAAATCTGAAGGTTTATAGCCCCATCTCCACAGGCGACGACCGCCTCCTCACGTACCTATAATACTTACTAGTTGTTGCCGCCGCCGTCATCTTATGGCTGGCATGAGCCGTGTATTACTCTCCAATGATGTAATAGGATTATTAGTTGATTTTGGGATTTTGTCACAATTCATTTGGCGATGGACTTCTATAACATAACTGAATTCTATGAAAAAATTCAACTAGTATTGTCCATGGTGATTTGAAGCTTTTGAGAAGAACCCATTTGAATAAGCACTATCTATATATTAGTTACGGATTGATGAAGGGCAAATATGGATTTGAATGAGTTCTAAAAATATTCATATACGGAGTGTTCGATGGAAACTGCTTGCTAACCGATGGATTTGTTAGATATCAATTTTTTCAAATTTATCAATGAATCAAATAATCCATTGCATGATTTGTTCCCAAGTGCTCATATTGAAATCCAAACATGTTTATTCATCACTATCCTTTTCTTCTTGAAGTTGCAGAAGCCTTTAATTGTTGTGGCAATGGTTGCGGCGGCCAATTAGGGAATTGAGGAGGCAGGCATGTGGGGTTATGATCCTTTCACAAAATACTAGTGGCTATCATCATAAAATTATGGAGTAATATTAATTTATTTAGAATTTTATTCTTGTTGGGGGTTAAGGGAGAAAACAGTACTTTTATTATTATTTTTATTATTTTTAAATTATGGAGGCTATGAAGAGAAAAATGGGTGCTACATTTAGAATTACCCCTTTATTATTTCATTAACAATCTCCTAAAAGTTTATTCTAGTTTCTTTGAACTTTGTTTTGCAATTTCGTGGTATAACCACAGAGGAAGCCCATGAGCCCATCCACACCAAATAATCTTAAAAGCTTTATTTAAGCTATTCACAACATCAATCACAAGGAGGTGATCGCTGCATTTGCGATCGTGGTGAGTGATCACACACCCACCAATGATCGTCCCGATTGCTCTATTGTGATCGCAAATGCAAACTCGGAGCAAGTGAGAGGTTGAACGGGAGGAGGACATGGCGGATGTCGATTAATCAACGGATCAAATAGAGATCACGATCTTCATTGTGAGATGAAATAGAAAGATCAGATGAATCCACTTTTAACATTCAAATATTAGAGAGATCACCATGTTGATGATCGATCTCCATGTAGACATATCTCATATTTATATATTCCATATATTCGTTGACTATTTTTTGTGTTTTTTTTTTTTTTGATATCGTGGGAACCCGCACCGTTATCTTCGGTGCGCACTGGGTAAACCCAGTTCCTTGTGCAGTAGCATGCAAACCACACAGGGCAAGTAAACTACACTTTCCAAATACAGGTGTGACAGGCTCGACCTATACAGGCGCTTTATAAGGTTCGAACCTGAAACCTCTTAATCTCAAGCGCTCCTTTTTACCACTAGTCCATCTCTAAGGGGACTATTTTTTGTGTTCTAATTTATTGCAATATCTTGTGCACATATACACACACTTAGGTAACGCCCACCAATATCAAAAATATATCCCAACATCTAAAATATATATATATATATATATAAAATCCACCATATCCCAAAGTAGCATACTATTGATTATTCGAATTAATTATTCCACACTCAAAACTAAATTCCCAACAATTAACTAAACCAAAAAAAAAAAAAAAACAAGAATATCACCATATATATATTTCAAATTATCCAAAACCACCCTATCACCGAGCCAGCCACCAGCCCCACCGCCAGCATCACCGCCATAACAATGGCGGCGACCTCCGCCTCCGCCTCCGGCACCTCCTTCGGCGCAAGCATCATCAGAACACTAGTAAGGTATCCATTACTAAACCCCAGCATCACTGTCAGCACCACCACCGGTGCCTCCGTCCTCAGCCACTCCGGCCCCCGGAAACAACCCACAAACAGCGGATAAAACACCAGCCTCGCCATGCACCACCACGTCGCCCTCCCCACCCCAGCCGTCACATACACGGCCGTGGCCGCCTTCCCCGCAAAATCCGACACATTGTACGTCGCGATCAGAGCGATCGGGTACCAATCCTTCAGCAACTCCGATTTGATATTCTCCGCCAAAAACCCCGGGAAAATCGACAACGTCACCGTGTAGATCATCATCACTCCGAATCCGGGAAACCTAATTTTCTTCAAAGTCGCCCATAATTTGAGATTCGAGCAGCTGTTTAACGGTAGAACATGCTCTAAATCGTCGTAAAGACGCCGCATTACCGGCAATTTGTAGAGGAGATTGCAGCCGACGATGCATAAAATTATGGTTCCGGAGCTGAAGAGGAAATATAATTCCGCACTTGTTTTTAGGCCTTGTGGTGTCTGGGGAAGTGATGCCTTTGTTATAATTCTTAACGCGGAAATCAGCACACCTGAGCATTAAAAAAGAAAAAAGAAAAAATGAGCACGGGGTTTGAAAACTATTAATATACAATTATTTCGCCATTAATGACATGTCACATTATTATATAATGTATTTATTAAAAAAGATGAATAATGATGATTCCTGATCATGAAACGTACCAGACGAGGCCGTGCCGGCGAAAACGGCCTGCATGTACTGTTTGGGCAGCTTTCCAGCTGTTCCAATCAAGCTACCACCAATCAATCCATCAGCCAATCCACAAATCAAAACTGTGACAACCACTATATAATAAGACGTGGTTGAATTCAATTTTGGGCATGTCCAATTCATTATAGGAGTAGCCATTAGTGTCACAACAAACATAGAAAACCCTAAATTCAGTCTCAACCTCAGACTCAAATTTTTCCGGCAGAAACCCCAATTCACGAGTAGAACGAGAACCAGCAAGGAAGATCCCATGTAGGCGACGGAGAAGACCTTCTCGACGTGGCGGTCGGGGTAGAGGAAGCCGAAGTAATCGACGGCTGTGATTAAGGCATTCCATGGGAGCAGATTCCCAGCTCCAAGGAAGAAATGGAGAATATATGCAAGCTTCAATTTGTCTGTGGGTTGATGATCATCATGAGTTATGAGCTTCTTCGCCTCTTTCATGCTTTTTCCGTCCAATTTTTTGCAAGAATTTAACTAACTAATTTCACATTCAAGAAAAATAATATGGGATTGCATCATTTGTAATGGGGTGAGATCGAATAACTTATATTAGTAATTAGCTGAATATATGCGACAAAATAAAATTTGAAGGTGTGACAAGAATATCCCAACAATTGATGGTAAGTGATGCTTGCAGCTAGCAGAATTCTTGATCAAAATTTGATGGTTGTCAGCTTATTTCTTGTCTGCGTCAATCATTTGAGTCATTAATCTAGGCACCTAGGGTTGATAGCCTTGAAATGCTTTATTTTGTTCCATTGTCACACTTTTATTAGCAATGTTGGGGAAATATCATCTCTCCTAAATAATTATTCTTTCTCTCTAAATTGACATATATATGCTGTTTCTTTTTTTTTTTTTTTTTTTATTTAATTCTCTCTCATCATTTGATTGTTTGGCCCTAATTGTCAGCCGATTTTCTGGATTGTTGGGTCAACTAAATTAATACTCCCTCCGTCCCGGCGAATACAACCTAGCTAGTTCATATGGGCACGGAGACGACTAATTAAGAAAAATAATATTGGGTATAAAGAAAGCGTTTAGTGTAGTGTGAATGCAATATTTTATAATGCTAATAAATTTATAGATGGGATGGTTGAGTGTGTAGTGGGAGTAGATTAGTGAGGTTTAGAAGGGATGGTGGGCCATGTATAAAAACTAATTATTTCTTTTATAGGACACATGCCAAGTATAGTGAGATGTCCAAAAATGGAAAACAGGTCGTATTTGGTGGAATGGATGGAGTAATATTATTGCCCTTTCAGTTTGATATTATACGGTTTATACCTATGGGTATGATCAATATGATTCGTGTGAAAACGATCGTTATAATTAATTTTGACGCACTACTTTACCATTTTGTCATGACTATGCAACGTTACACATTATTTTTTAGGGGACATCAAAACGTTAATAGATCATGTATGTGAACTAAGAGATTTCAAATTCACACTCCACAGTTCCCTTCCCAATATCAAAAAATAATTAAAATGAAAATGAAACGCTACACGTATCTCACATAATGGTTTGGCTGCACTACAAATTAATAATTAGATTATGCATGTTTCCTAACTTTTATTTAATGATATTATAAGAAAACTTAATTGTGTCTTAATTGAGTTTCTATCTAGTTGCATTACATTATCTAGTGCACGAGATATAATTTGTAATAGTGAAATTCGACTGCTAGCTTCTCAAAGTGCTTGATTGAGATATCTTTACGAAGTTCCCTGGGATGATGACCTAGTGGTAGAGTGAATTTCTTGAAACTGAGAGATCTCAGGTTTAATCCCCGCTAATGTCTCTATAGGTCGAACATCTCACATATGTATTTAGAAAGTGTGGTTTATCTGCCTTATATGGTTTACAGACTATTGCACAAGGACAATACTTTACCCAGTGTGCACTAAAAATAGCGGTTGCGGTTTACACGAATTCCAAAAAAAAAGATATCTTTATGAAATTATAATAAGGTGAGCTTAAAGCAAACTTCACATCATTTCTTTTATTTGGAAATTTGTGGTAATGTAAGCATGCATTTACCATCTGATTTGACAGTCCAGTTGACAAATTTGGGTAAACATTACATACTACTACAAGGACTGATTATAGTATTTGATATGAGTTTGAAAATATTTAGAATCAAAATGGGGCTTGCATATATTCTCAATAATTATTTTATGCTTCTTTGTGGGGACTAGAAAATGGCTAGGTTGAACTGGAAAGCACCCTCTTCTTTTTTTTTCACATGCAATCAATTAATCTATCTCGAATAATTAGGGTACTCATCAGATTACACGGAATAATTTATCAACTTATTGCTTTTAACTTTATTGAATTATTATTGTCAAGAGAGTTTCTATCTGTATGTTGTATCATCTCGTGTAAGATTTTTTATAGACGATTGTCACGAATAGAGGGAGATTTAATATTTATTACGTTTCGCTTATGGATTTTTCGTGAAAAGTGTGAGATTTCATGTATATATACTAAACCGAAAAGAACTAAATTTTTTCACGAGTAAAATTTATGTAGATTTTTAACTTTTATCTAATATGTAGTAATATTTCGAAGATACAATATGATATGTGGCATAAATAAGAGGTGTCATGGACTCATGACTTTGAAAGCCTAGGGGTTTGGTATATATAGGAATAAGATGCTATATATATATACGTACGTTAATTTGAATAATTTGAATACCAACTTACATAGACAAATATGAATGATACCTAAATTCCATCATTCGAACGAAAAATTTTCTTGTATAGGGGTATAGTGTACTAGTATTTGGGCCTTTTTAGCATCCGTGGCCCATTTAAATGCATTAAATATTGTTAATTAGATAATATCGCAAAAAAAAATGATGAATATGATGAATATGATCACAAAATTCGGAAATACTGCCCCAATTCCACTCAAAATAGCAAGACAAAAACTCCCGTGGAGATATCTCCACTGTGCAACACCCGTGACCCGATCCGACCCGATCCGGTTAATCTGAATTTGATCCGGGTCAACCTCTTTTGACCAGATTTTTTTTTTCATTCTTTTTTTTAATTTTTTTTATTGTTTGTCGATTCTTCTATGGTCAAGATTCGAGTGAGGGGAGACGAAGGCCTCGAAGCGAGCCGAAAAAGTCAAAATTGTTACCCGCCGATTATCCTTATTTTAATAATTGGAACGAAGGCGGAACCGTAAAATTAGAACCAAAGGCTCCATCGGGAAAAGGAATAAAGTGGGGCCCGTGAGACCCACGCGAGGAGAGTGGACCTCACGCGCGGGTCGGGCGGGTCGGATCGGGGCGGGGCACCATTTCCACGGTGCTATAATCTGCACCAGAGACCTGCTCTGCGAGCAAAGCTGAACGACCTTATCCCCTCACGTTTCGAATTTCAGTCCAAGGGAGGGATTTTGTTTTTTAAAAATTGAATTAAAAACTCTATTCCTTTTGAGCGATATTTATAAGTATACTGTTCAAATATTCTTATAAATTTTTTTGGAAGGATTTGAAGTGGACTTTTTTTTTTTGGTCGAATTTTCCTCAAATCGCCTATATGCTTACATCTCATGTATATCTAATCCTAGTAAGTAAGTAGAAAGTCATCAGACACTATAAATTAACCCGATAACTTCTTAGTTATCAAATATTAATAAATCTCTGATTAAAATCCCCATTAAATGCAAATTCTCATCAAGCTAGTTATTACTTTTTTTTTGCTATTGGTTCCATAATTAGTTTTAAACCCCATTTAATGTGTTTTCCTTTCAAAATCAAATAAATTATTTGGCGGCAGATTTTGAACAATTTAGATCATTTACTTCTTATTGTATTTCATCCTCTATTTTTAATATTTAGTGATTTGACGATAATTATAGTATATTCTATTTGAGTGGAATGAACTCTAATTAATGATATTACATGTCATTCAACTAATGGAAGTAATAAGAGAATGGAGAGAGTAGAAAATCTAAATTGATATTTTGACTGCTTGAATTTGAGTACTTTATATTCCTTTGTGAAATAATTTTTGTAAACACTAAAAAAAAAAAAAAAAAAAAAAAAATTACTAGGCATCCGCTCCGCCGTTGAATTGGGATTTGAATATGCGGAACCTAATAATTAATGGGGTCAAAATGAAACAAAATCATAGTTTGAGGGTCTTAATTGAATTTCGCGCAGTATTTACAAACTAGCGATCGTCGTTAATGAATGCGGCGGGCTTCGGCCACCATAAAAATTAAATAAAGAAAAAATTCTCTGTAGATTTCTTTTGAATTTTGAGTTGCAAAGTATGAATTCTTCCGACGCTAATTTGCGGGAAACCACTCAGGTACCGATTCCAGTTGTTTGTGATTTTCTTTTAAAGTCTCAAGTGTTTGTTTGTTTCAATCTCATTTTAAATTCAATTGAAATTCTTTATGATTTTTTGTGATTTTTGTGTAGTCTCCAATGCTCGGATCTACCGAAGAAAAGGATGGAATTCGATATGATTCCGAATTTGCCAGAATCGAGGAATTGATTAAAGGCAACACTTTTTCTAGGTACTTTTTCGTAACTTGGAGGGTTGCCCTAATTTTACTGTTGATTTTTGGGGATTCAGTTTTGCTGTTGGCGCCTTATTAGTTTGATTGATGTACATTGCTTAATAAGTGAGATTGCCGTCACTGGCATTGCTGGACTCTGAATGCGTATGCTTAAATGGTTGAATTGACTGTTTTTATGATGAATTAATGTAATGGCGATGTTTATAACGTTTCCTGTTACTTTTGGTATTTGTTTTTCCTTTTGATTTCTGAGTTTGACGTCGAGATAGGTGTTGCCAGATTTCGAAAATGAGAACAAAATTTGCATCGAACTATTCAGTAACTAAATATGGATCAATCAAAGCAATCTCCTTCAAAAAAGTTCATTTTTAGCAATGAAGACAGAATTATCCTTCAATTACTTTGTGAGTGAAATCAAAATTAGTAATAAAAGATTAAGCATTCCATTTAGTTTTCCGCAGTACATGCAGTTTTTTGCTCATGTGCATTTTCAAAGAGTGCACACTTTTTGTCGCATTTTAAAACTTTATGGGGTAGAAAATGGAAAACAAGTTTCCCCTCTCTGTTTTCTGATTTCAAAACGACAGATTCTCTCTATTACTCTAGTTTCATGTAATATATGCTCATCTGATTGCTTAAGTAGTTGGGGCTAGAATTCATCAAAAGCAAACCATATAAGTATGTGTTCTGTTAGTTTACTTATTTACAATGCTAGTGGTGTTTGTCCAATTGGTTTGTGAAGCTTATATTCTCTATTCTTGCTAACCTTTATCAGTTCTGACTTTCTGCCGTCAATGACTGTGAGTGTATTTATCTGCAATTTTTTGCTTTATGTGGGTATTGAAAGTTAAATGCCTGACATGATTGTCTTTAACAGTCAAATTCCTCAGTGTCCCTTACGTTTTTTGAAATGCAATAGTATTGCATATTGTCATCGCCTCTTGTATGTGGGAAATAAATGATTTTATAAGTTACCTTATCAAGAACTTAAAACTTCATCTAACTTGTCTGGTACACTGCAGGGAGGAAATCACTCATTTGATGGATATATTAAAGTCAAGGGTGGACAAGGAAGAGGAGAAAAAATTAAGCAGGAATGCTGAGGGAGATGCTCAACTGGTTGAATGGACACCTGCGATAGTTAAAACATCTTCTGAAGGGAAAAAACATTATTTTCAGAGAACTGTTATTGGTTACAATACTGAAAAGTCAGATGTGAGTGCATTTTTCTGTATTTGCATATTGTCAACTATCTTCTCTCTTATTAGCTATTTACGAACTCCCTGATAAAATGATGGTGAAGTTTTCATACCTTTGAGGGTTAGGGCGGCTGTAGTTTGCTTCTCTAATTAATGCAGTAGATTCTGAACAGAGTGGATCCAGCTTCTTGTAACTGTTCATGTGACTATTTTTGCAAGTAGAAGTATAACTTTGTCAGGAAATGGTGTAGGTTCCGGTTGGAGTTAGTGCTTCCCCAATTGATATTGCTCGGGCATATATGGCTGGTCGTGCCACTGAAGAAGGCCAAGATCTTCGTAATTTCATTTCTAACGGTGAAGGAGCTCAACCAACCAGTGAGTTTGGAAGAAAGTCGCTACTTTTGCCATCACCTTCACCTAAGCCATCCATATGCTGGCCTGGTTCAGTGGTGCATGATCGTCATGGTTATACTACACCACAGACTCAGAGGGGGAGGAATAGGCTTCACGACTTTCCTAGAACCCCTTACTCTAGGACCATACTGTCAAAGTCCAAAACCAAGGTATACATCATTACATTGCCAGAATATGTTATCTCTTGGGTTACTCATATTTACTATGTGCATTTTTGATTACTCAGCTGCAAGCTGATAATGGGGATGCAAACACATCAACTCCCTTTCAACAATATCAGACATCCCCCTATGGGCAGGTATAATATTTGCTTTTCTCATAGTTTAATGCTTTATAACTATGCTATTCCCACCGTCGATGCCATAGGCTGTTCCAAAGGAACTTTCATTGTATAATCAAGATTTATTAGTTGTTTCTTGATGTATTGTCAGATTAATCAACGTTGCCTTAAGACTCTTATTATATGTTCAAGACTTGTATTTCTAGGCTTTAGCAGTTACATAATCTACAACAATTGAAATGACTTTCAGGTGAAATCAAGGGGTGGGACAGATGCCTATGGTTCTGTTGGCCCTATTCGTCGTATCAGGAATAAATTTGGTTCTGAAGTCCGTCCCCGAAGATCCATTTTTACAAGTTCGCCTAAAGAAATCTCTCCTAAAGCACCAGCAACCCAAGTATTTGGAGGTTTCTTGCCTAGTGCAGAAAAGAATATTGTACCAGGTGAAACTAGTGGTGTATTGAAATACTGGTCAGGAGAAAATGTGTCAAGTACATCTGATAGAGGTATGTCAAGCACGAGTACATCCTCTATGCAGGTAGCAAAGAAAGCACTGGAACTCCTAGATCGAAACAAGCCCACCCCTAAACAGAAGGAGGCAGAATTGAAGTTGGCGACTGCATGGGGATCTTCTGCTGATGCCACTGATGTCAGTAATGTTGAAAATAGAACCTCAGCAAATGTTGAAGAGCCCGCTTCCCATAAGAGTACTGATATATCAGGCCCAAACTTCCCTGTGAAATTTAACAATGGTAGCAGCAAGTTCAATGTTTTAGGCAACTTTCCTGCCAAAGGTATGAGCGAGACAAGAGATACAGCCATCGGAATTTCAAAGGCTTCTAGCTCAATTCCGGCTGCAGTTGCGACACCTATTTTCAGTCTTAAAGGAACTTCTGGTCCTCAAACCCAAAATTGGAATAAGGTATGTTGCTTCTCTATGCATTGTAAGTTCTTGTTTCATATTTTTTGGCATTCAAATCTGTTACTTGCTTTAGTATGGTTGACTACCGAAGATTGATGCTGTGACTCCTGTAGTAAATGTGATTATGAGGCTCCAGAATGATGGTTTATACCCCCCTAAATGAAAGATATCAACATTTAACTAAGCATGAAGAAAAGCATAGCCTTATTTATTAACCTAGATTTTAATCTGGATTCTAATCTTGCTCGAATGTTTTTCCACTTCTTGTTGCAGGATGCTGTTTCCACCACCAATCACGGACAGACTGAGACAAGTTCACAGTTTTCTCTTCCTCCTCTGAGTAATGGACAGAACGCGAAGACAACTGAAGCAGCTTCTTTGAAGAATCACGGAACGAAACCTTCATTGTCATCAATTCATATCAAGAGAACTGAATTACGTGGAGCTTCCTCGGACAATGGACTGGGCTTCACTTTCCCTTCTTCTGCTTCTGCCGGTGTTCTCTCAGAACCACCAACGCCATCTATTATGCCATCATTTTCCGCAAGTGTAAAGCCTCCTCAACCAATGGGCACACCTACTATTCCTTCCTACAGTTTCGGTAGTAACAAGTCGGAACCAAGCGTCGTTTTCTCGTTCCCATCGACAACCAGTGCTTCAAAACATGATGACTCTGATCCTAAATTTAGTTTTGGATCAGACAAGAAGACTAGGTTGTCTTTTAGTTCTTTTGGAACAGATGCCATTTGCTATTAACCTGCAGGCATCTACGTTTAGATAATACAACATTTTCTGTAATTTGGATTGGCATAAAAGCTCCAGTTTTCCTTTACAAATTTATGGAAATTAATCGGTTATAAGTAATGCTGGTCATGATTCTCTCTCTCTTTTTTGGTTTAAATATCGTGAAATAGCTCTTTCTTTCTATTCCTATCTTGGATGCGAATATTTTAGCAATTGACTAAATTTTGTAAGGGTGTGTTTGTTCACTTTAATAATT
Source organism: Schizonepeta tenuifolia (assembly GCA_029490685.1). Classification (NCBI taxonomy): domain Eukaryota; kingdom Viridiplantae; phylum Streptophyta; class Magnoliopsida; order Lamiales; family Lamiaceae; genus Schizonepeta; species Schizonepeta tenuifolia. The sequence continues at coordinate 84,143,038 of CM055957.1, forward strand.
GAACTTCTCAAGTGCCCAAAAAAAAAAAAAAAAAAAAAAAAAAAAAAAAAAAAAAAAAAAACAGCAACAACTTCAACAACTTTTAAGTCTTTCATTTCTTTTCCATCATTCTGTATAGAAAAGAAATTTCACCCTCTTCTTTTCACTCCAAAGAGCGAAAATTATTTAAACAATTGTCTAAATTATGTAATTAGCCAAATAATAAGCATACTGATAAGTAATAAGGCTATTATGTTAATCAATATTGGTGTTGTGTTCGTCTCTTTTGATTTTATACAAAACATACTCTCTTCGCCCTTTTATAAAGTTCTTTTTTTTTTTTTTATCTCTGAAAGTACAGAATTTGTAGAGTAAAATGGAAAGTTTATTGACTATAGTATAATACTATAATATTGAAATGGAACATTTGTTCAAGACAAATATTAAGTAGCCATGATTAGGGTGTATAATATGTCTATGACACCTTAATATGTTCTTTGGTACAAAGTATACGGTCCTTTATAAAATTCGGTTCATTTTTGTTGTTATGTAAGGTGGTTTATATAATACTGCAACTAATTGTAATACAAATTTACCATAATTATTATTTTTACAGAGAATTTAATACTTTATATCAAATGGAACAATAATATATTATACATATTATACTTGTGAGTCAAATATATCATATTTTATCCCATACTTCATATCAAACGAGGCAACGTACGATGAGAAACTGTTTGTTTGAAATGAGGACCTAAACTTATTAAGGTAGCTAGAGGAGTAAAAACCAACAAAATACATGCATTCTTATGACATAGCAGAGCCGACACAATTGTCATAGAAATTGAAAACACTTGCTTTTTTCTGGGTCTTATTTAGCGATAGCATAATTGGTAAATAATTTGAATATTTATCGCCGACTTTGTAGTCGTAGTATGTTGGATACGATAAACATGGGGGAGAGAGAGAGAGAGAGAGAGAGAGTAAAATTTGAAAAAAGGCTATGTATAGATATATATGAGCTGACATGATTCCGACGTTTGGAATGGGGGCCGCCGTCCTATTCCAGCCCCCCTCAAGTCGCCCCCCACCCATAAAATCGAGCATTTACGTATCAAATTTAAAATTTTACGAAACGTGTAATTCACAGTTTATAAGACAATATTCATGACCCAATAATAATGTATGAAGATTTTTAAGATTCTTAACTGCCACATCATTTGTTAGGTCGTCCAAAACATATTTAGGCATGACAAATTTGCTACAAATTAAAAGATTGTATCATTATTAAAATGTTTCATGTATAGGACTAATTAAAATCATAAATTAGATCAAAGTTGACGTGTTAATTAATTAGCAATTAATCCCGTTAACAAATCATCTTGATGGAAAAAGTTCAGTTCCCTGCTTAGAGAAGGGCATGCAATGGTTTGAACTCAATTTGTAACATCAATTAAAATTTATTAAATTATGGGTTAGGACATTATTATCAATTATAGTCAGAGCCCATCTTTCATAAACGCATAAGAGAATTTTCAAAGCTTGGTTAAATAAATTCTAATTGCGAATAATTAAATATTTATTTGAAACCACAAATGACAATTAAATTTTGATTGAGAATTATTGAATTTTAATTGGACTTAGAAACTCTAATTGAGATTACGTACAGATTAATAAATCTAATTGAGCTCTTAATAAATTATAATTGAAGTTTAATAGTTTAATATGGGATTTACTAAACCTAATACAGTATTACCTACCTCTTAAATTCGGCGGCTTCTTCATCGGTCTCGAATAAAAAAGATATAAATTAAAACCCTAAATCATAAAGAGAGAATTTTTCGGACCCTACTACTGATTTGCTTTCTCCATTTTTTTCCAAATAATTATTAGTTTAATTCTTTTGGAAGTGGCGAAAAAAATAAAACATTAGAAATTTCTGGAATGAAATAAAAGTAAAGGATAGTGCAATTTTCTTCATTTTTCTAAATTAATCATTTCTCAGTTAGATATGATCCACATATATCGTTTTTGAAATTAAAAAATCATGATTTCTCAGAAGAAAAAAAAAATGTACGGTATAACAATTAATGCTACCAATTTTTTGTTTGTGCTCTAAATCAATTGATTTCTGGTAATACAATTATACAACCACTTATTTATTTATATAAAAGCCTACATTAATTCATGTGGGTTCACGTTGTTCCACGGTGCGTATTGTGTAATAAATTCTTAACACTTTGTCCAATTTGTATCCATCAAAAATAGATAAAACTTATGATCTTAAAAAAAATGGAATGGACATATATATATATTGAGAGAGAGAGAGAGAGAGAGAGGACATAAAATGAAATGAACGGGCGGAGGAGGAGGTGGCGGTGGAACATTGAGAGAGTTAACTAAGCTTGATTTTGTTTTTGATTTTTCATTGTTTTGATTTATTTTTTAAATAATTTCACTAGTAGTATAATTAGTGTAGGCTAGGGGTGAGCAAAGCGAACTGAAAAACAGAACCGACCGACAAACCGTAACGAAACCGTCCCAAAAATATGGTTAATCGAATCAGCGGTTTCGGTTTATTTTTTTAATTTTAAAAAATCTAGGCTATCGTTTAAGTTTTTATTTTTATATATAAAAACCGACGGTTAACCGAACCAAACCTTAACAAATACTACTAATTTTACTAATTATCTGTTATAAAATTATAGTAGTAATTATCTACTTTTACTTGAAAATATGGTAGAGTTCAATTTATAATTAATTTATAGTACATCTCTAAATTGTATGATTTGAAAATAAATTGTTAATATGAATAACCTTTTATGCTATTAATTATAAAAAAATTGAAACTTTCTACGTCATGGTTAACCGTTGAATAACAGTTAACCGAACCATCTTTTAGGTAACCGTTGTAGTGGTTTTTGGTTTTTATTTTCTAAGTTTTGACGGTTAACCAAACCTAATAAAAATCGTACAGGCGGTCTTTGTATGTGACAAATGGTCCGTTAATTGAACTTACTCACCCCCACTATAGTGTATTGTTTTCAGCTAACATGAAGGAACTTAAATATATGTGCTACAAAAATATATAGATCACGTTTTGTTTTCGAAATGAATATTAGATCATATACTATTTAATTGCTTATAATAAATATACTATTGGTATTGCAGGGAACGTACATACTATATTGAAAACAAGCTGCAAATTCATTAAAAAACGTGGACGTTACAGTCAACAGAAGTAACCACAACACTGACGTTACAAAGAAAATAAATGCAAGAAATTTAATACTGATAGATATTAATTATTATGGTCATAATAATTAAGCTTGAATTTCTTCAGCTATTGATTGATAGTGATGAAGATCCCAGTGATCACTGATAAAAGTATATCATTTGTTCAGAACGGCAGCCCTTCTCATTTGATGCTTGTCAGAACCCTAAATATATATATCAAACATAAAACACATCAAAAATCATCACACATTTATTTATGTATTTCTCCACATTTATGAATATAGGTAAGTATTAAATTTAACCATATGGGACAAGACTGTCGATAAGTTTGCAGTGTCTTAAATTAATTAATGTTTGTTCAACTTTATGTGACAAGATCCAACATTGAATCTTCTATTCTCGTATCATCTCTCATGATATATATATATATATATATATATATATATATATATATATATATATATATATATTATTATAGGTAAAAAATCAAGATAGTATAATAATAAAATGTTTAAGACAAATTATTACCTCATCAAGTTTATCTTGGTTCTTGCTCTCCAGCATGAGTCCAAAATGGATATGAGGAAAGTGTGCCCACTATTAACACATAATTAAAATTAGCTTTATTAATTTAAAATAAAAAAAACGAAACACGATTTGAAATAGAGGAATCGAGTTATAATTAAATTGAATTAATCAAACGCGATTTGATGCATCGACTAACATTTTTGGCAGCAGTGCTGAAAGCTTCCCTGTGGGTGATATCTGGATTATTAGCCTTGATTCTTTGAATCTCCTCTCTGAAATTCATGGCAATTCCAATTAATTGATTAATTAATTACTACAACAACCAATGTACAAATATGTACATCTCATCAGTGAATAATTCATGCTATAGAATGAAATAATCAAATAATGGAAAAAGGGTAAAGATTTCATTACTTAATGAACTGATTGTAGGCAGATGGAACGCGTTGCCGCTTTTCTGGGGCTGTAAAAAATAATTGAATTAATATTTCATAATAATTGAGGCATCAAAGTTGGTGAAATCAAGCAGAACATGACATTAAATGGGAGATAGTTTTGAGAATCTTTGTTATTAAGTGAAGAAATAATGGAACTGCGATGATATAGTAGTAAGTAATTATTGAGTGGGAAATAATAGAAATTATTTATAAAAATTAAAAAATTAAAAACAAATCGTACGACGATTATTGATTCTGTGATCTGGTTTGCTGATGTAGCTCGCCGGAGGCTGGATGGGAATCCGGTGGTTCCACTTGGAAGAGGAGCCGAGGTCAACTCTGTATTCACTAGGAATAATCTGCTGCAATATTTAAATATCAATATTATTGCAATTAATATGTGAATTATTTTTATAATAACTAATTAATCACATAATAATCATACATATGAGTGCATGTTGAACTTGAAAATCATAACTAAAGAATAAGTACATAAAAAAAAAGTTAATTGAGTTGACATTAGGACGATTGGTCAGAGTTTGAGAAAATTACCCTATAAAGTATTTGCAAGAAAATAACAATTGAGAAAGAAGAGAAATGACAATTCTATTTTTGTAAGAATAAAAAAGAAAGCAAGATTTCGAACAATGAAAAGATGTTTACTCAGAAATGTATTTAAATGTACATCTCAAAAAAAGAAAAAAAAATGTATTTAAATAAATAAATAAACATATAAAGAATAAACAAAAGACAATGAAGTGACTGAATCAGTTAGGATCGATAAAGTGAAATAGCAGCCGCATTTGACAGTTGCAAGCAAGATCCATATATATATATATATATATATATATATATATATGTGAGAAAATTTAAATATTAAAAAAAAAAAATCTGTGTTTCCAAAGCAGCAGACAGTTTTTCTGATCACGAGAAAATTCCTCTAGGTTTTCCTTTGTTTGTTTTAAGAATGTTTAAAAAATTATAATAAAATTAAAATCAAAACCAAAAATAATGGAAAAATCAGAATTAAATACACTTAGATTGTGGCGGCTGTAAAACTAGGGTTCTGTAAAACTTAAAAAAGCGTTTGATTCCCTAAAAAGAAGCAAACCCTAGATTTCAGAAGGCTATTAACTTCGATGATCCCCCACAAAATGAGCTGCCAAATATAGCCTAGAGAGAGAGGAAGAGAGATCTAGAGAGAGAGAGGGAGACCTGAACATCTTGCCAAGAGGGTTGCTGCTGCTGCTGCTGCAGACAGTGAAATGCAGCAGCCATGTTAACAGTCCAAAGATTGGAGCAGTGGCCGCACCGAACGGTCACAACATCAAACAGGCTGTTGCATGGAACGCTCACCTGCACATTATTTCATTTTATTAATTTTATTTCAATTAATTTACAGAGATGAGAGATCCCTAATTTAAAAGAAATTAACAAGAAAGCAGAAGCAAAAAAGAAAAAAGAAATTAAGTATATTTTAATAGATCGATGCCCAAATAGGAAAACCTAGAATTTTTTCAAGATGGGAAATTGTTTTAGCAGATATATAGGAAATCCAGTGATAAGGAGATGTCTTCATCACCTTAGAATAATCCATATTTAATAAATAAATAAAAAACAAAAATCTGCAGGTTTTCTCTATCAAGAGTCATGATCCAAAACGATGATCATGGACTACTGTAAAAGAAGGGAAGTAGTAAAAAGAAAAGTTTTCACGATGTAGACATGACTGCATCGAAAAAACACACACACACACAGTGGGAAAATTGATTGTATTGCACCACCACAAATAGCACCAAAATCCTTGATTTCTGAATCATGGGGTCAGCTTTAATCATCGCAAAAATCCTTCTTTCTTTAAAGAAAAGAAAAGAAAAGAAAAAAAAAAACAAGATAAATATGTATAATTAAACAAAATCGCTCATCGATGAACAGCTCCATGCACACAATCATAAATAAAAAACAGATCTTTATAGTAGAGAATGATTTTAGATGTATCAGTCTACCGCAAGAATAATACTGCAGAAGTTGCAAGGAATGTAACAAATCTGCTCCGCCACATCCATTTTTCTTAGAGAAGAATTGCAAGAAGAGGAAATAGAAATGAGGTGACAAACAAATTAAGAAGAGAAAGGGTCTATCACTATACTCTCTCTCTCTCTCTCTCTCTAGACTCTAGTAGGTGTTTGATTTCAATATGAGTTATGCATATCAGAACAGCACAGCTACCCCAGCTATATAAAGAATTTGGAGGACCAAAATCGAAAAAAAAAAACACACACACACACACACAAACAACTTTTTGGAGAGACCCCCTGAAATATATTAATAATATAATCAATATATATAATGTGAGAGAAAATAATACTACAGTAAGTAAAAAGCTAGCTAGGTTAGGGCATTAGAATGAATATTTGGTTGTCAAGGGCAATGTTAAATAAATGAAAAAGGACAGTGGGATTTATGAGGTTGAAGAAGGGAGTTGTTTTTGGAAGCATTTGAAAGATGAAAACAGTACATGTGGGGAGGTGGGGTTTAATTGTTGCAATAATATTTTGTGAGAAATTATTTTTTGACCACTCTCTTTCACCATCATATCATATCATATTCATACAATTACAAACACACCGCGGACCAAGGGGGCGAATTCTCTTCCATCATCACACATATAGTACATATATATACACGAGGTAACTCACATCGCTACTTGAGATGCGCACTACTAGATAAAAAAAATCTCTTTTTTTTGTGCAAACCAAAAAGAAGATCGATCGAGGTAAACATCACTACATAAATCTAGTGTGGCAAGCTTGATCGGTTTATAATATGTTGCTAACATTTGAACTTGAGACATTTCATTATACAAATACCTACTCTGTCAATAGGTCATCCCAAACATTCATAGAGATCGATATGTAGATTACGATTGCCCATTTTTGAAAACTTGTGCGATCCCCACCTCCGGCGCAGGGCTAACGGTTGAGATGGGCTCGCAGACAAAGATTATCTGCTCGCGAGCCCAGTGTTACGCATGCTCTTATGATAATACATCATAATTTCATCGTGTCTCGAATTTTCTACTTGCTTATGTTGTTACTAATCCAATTTGAATACTTGTACATGATAGACCTCAACAGAAAACTGAAGAGTAACGGTAGCAAGTGATCGAGTTCAGTATTTTCTCATATAAAATTATTAACTCTGGAGATATAATCTTATGGAGAAGACAAAATTGTTTCAAGCACCGACAAAATCAAAAGCGCCTTTTCTTTCAAAGAAAGGAGGACGGGTTATTCACATTTCATTTGATAACGTATTCATCAAGATATGCATTTTTTTGGTCGCCAATACTACATTGATCTTGTTTAGGTATATATAAGCCTCGAACTACTTTCTATATTATTGTGATTGGTTAGAACACAGGATAAATAAATTTCTTGGTAGTAGTTAAGTATAGATAATTAGTGTAAACGTACTTGATCTTGAACTAGATTTCTTTCAATATTTTGTTAAGAATGGTCGCCTTCCATTCATTTATCTGCATATCTACTACTATAACTTTTAAATTTGCCATCTACAAATTCAGCTTTGATTTGACCGCTCAAGACAAAAGTTTTTTTAACTAGTTGTCTTAGCTTATTGTTGAGAAGTGGAAAATTATTGAAACTTATTTCCTTTTAATTTCATGATTTACCTTGTCTTGAAATTGAAAAATAGTTGTGTTGCATGTGCCGAATAGTCATTGACCAAATTTAGCGAAATTACTTAATTCCAATTTTAAAGCTAAATCCAATAAATTAAAAGAGAAGAAAAAAAAAGACTAACTAAAAAGTAAATATCAAAATACAAAAATACAAAAATACATGACCGTATGTGCCAATTCCCAAATTGGTATAAATACATTAATTGTTGCAACAAAATGCTTCACTATGTCGGCGAATATGTCGGATATATACTAAATTTATTTGAGGTATATATATATAATTGCAGCAGATTTGTATTCGCATGCAGGTATCACGGGACATAAAAATAAATGCAAAAGACAGCAGATCTGTATTTCATATAAATTTCGGGTATACTTTTGACACAAATATAAATGCAAAAGCCATATATATAAGACATTTTTGTAAAGATGACAATTTATTGAACATATATATATACATTTGGTGGGAACCTATTCATTTATTATTTTGGATTCTAATATTCAAACGAGTTGCACTCGGATCGAGAACAAGATCCTATATTGCATTCTCATGTTGCATCATAGGCGGATCCACATTAGTGCAAGTTGGGAATTTGAATGATCTTGGTGCCCTTTCGGTGATGTTTGTAGAAACTAAAAAGCATGTGACGGCGATTTATTTGTTGATCAAGTTGGTGTTGATTCTCTGAGTAGCTACTATAAGTGTGAAAAGAGTATTTTCGGGGATGACTTGTGTCAAAAATTAGTTGCGAAACAGCATGGGTGATCAATTGTTAAATGATTAATTGTTTAGTAACTTTCATTGAGAAAAAAATATTCATGCAAGTTCTTGATGAAGATGTCAAGGATCGATTCCTGAGAATGAAGACTCATTGGCTAGGGCTCGACTCTTAAGTTGTAATTATTGAATAATATAATTCTTTTTCAACTCTATGAATATTTTTCATATACATTTTATTTAATTGTCTGCATTTTAAATCATTTTTATTATTGGACAACTAAAAAAAAATTCTTGAGCCCCCCTGCAAACCCCCCCCCACGAATTCTTCAAGTACCGTAATATTTCGTACCCCTAATTTCCAAAACTTAGGTCTGCCACTGTGTTGCATCTCCTATTGTATTAATAAGTGAACAACACGTGTCAGAATTAAGGGTTCAAGATTTAGAAAAATATATTCCCCAAAATTTAAACTCATAATCACGCTATGTGTCATTCTCTTATTAATGCAATTGAAGGTGCAATACAGAACCGATGTGCTCGATCATTGTGCAGTTTATATATATATATAGATTGAATATTGTACGTGCGATATGGATTGTTGGACTTACTACATATCTTTTCCATAGAAAATGATGATCAGTTCAACTAGTACATGTCACACAATAGTATAATTTTCATTATCCCGTTATTATTGAGTACATCTACACCCCTCTAAGAATTTCTCTATTGAGAGATTGTCGTTTATAATTTTCATTATTCTCGGCAATTGTGCACGTGAGACTCTCTCTCTCACACGTGTATTGCTTTTTTTTTCGAAGGTTAAAACTCAATATAAGATGTATACAAGAGGTACTCAACCTCTCACAAAAAATCATGTGTAGTTTAATTGCAGAAATTAATTATTCCTTCCTGTTTTAAAATTTAAGAAGTTTTGGTCCTTTTTATTTATTTTTTTTATAAGACGTTTTCAGTTACTGAGATTGTTCTTTCCCTCCCTTCCATCAATATATTTACTTTTCAACTCATTATTAATGATGTGCTCGTTTTTCAATTAGTTTGTTGAGTTACTTTCATTAACTTGGACAATATATTACCCTATGGCATTATTATGAATTGCAAAAAAGAACTCAAAAGGCAACAATACAATTGACCAAATAAATTTATTGTATTAAAGTTTAGGGAGAACAAAAATAATGAGTTGTTAAAGTTTGTGTTAATTAATATTTCTTAATTGTAATGCAAAATGTCAAAACTTCTTATATTTGAAACTGGATGGAGTAATAAGTTTTCTTGTATTAATTACCATATTTGCATGTGCTTAATTAATTAAGGTGCAACTTGAAGATAATTGTTGAGCTTATGAATTCAGTCATTAATTGCCCGACTGCCTTCAATTCATACCAAACTTTCTATATATTTAGCTACAGGTTTTATTTTGTTAAGATCAGACAAAATTTTAGTTCATTAAATATGGAGAACTCTCTCTCTGTTTCAGATAAGGCAATGAATGTGTCCATTTGCTAATTTGTCATACTTGGGGGCACTCATTAATTTATTATACATAGATATTTCCTTTTTAATACTATATTTTTCAAATTTATTGATATTTCATACAATAATTCTATCTAGTTGACTGTGGCCGGTAATAAGCTTAAAAAAAGGGAAATTAATTATATTAATTTTTTAGCTAGTGTGGTTGGTATATTTCTTACAATTAGAATAAGAAAAATTAATTATATTAGATTTCCTAATTAAGGTATATTTCTTTTTTCAAAGCATATATTACTTTTTTTAGTTAGTGTAGCTGATCACAATGTATCAAAATAGCATTACCCTTCCTATTTCATATTTTTTTTAGTTTTGCACATGTACACATGATTCGAGACCCCAACCTACCACTAAATTGTGTTCCATTATTTTCATATTTGTTAGTATTTGGCTTTCCCTACCTAATTACATGCGAAGAAGAAAACTTCTACTCTTATTTAGGTGTGTCACTCATATTGTCATCCTCGATCCACTTATATCGTCATCATTTCCTTATTTAAGTGTGTCACCATAATGTCATCTTCCAGATAAATAAAGTTTTTAACTCTTCAAAAATAAAATCTGCATATTTTCTAACTTTTTACCCATATTTTTAATCTCCGTACCGAATAATAACATGATAATTGAATGAATCAAACGGAGTACAAAAATTTATTACTATAGATTTGGGTGTCAAACTCATTTACAAATTGGGGTCAATCTCGGGGTTTGGACTATTCGGTTCAGATAAATCAAATAATTATTTATCTCAAAAAGAAAAAAAAAACAATCAAATAATTATTCGTATCTTGCTACTGAAAACCTCTCTAAACCCTATCAGTTTTTCGGATATTATCTTAATTAATTATACAATACATGTTTTGTTACGGTATGGAATGATTATGGTTTGATATATTATATTTGATCACACGTATAAAGTATCATGTACTATGTTTTGTTAGAAGATTATCTGCATCATAAATTTAGTGTAGTAAAAGGGTTAAATAATATATACATAATTTATAAAATATCGCATGTTTTGAAGCAATATGGATAAAAAAACATGCAATAAAAAGTTAAATTAGATATATATGTTATGGGTTTGGTGGATAGATAAACATTGTGCGTGTGTGTGTGTGTGGTGGGTGGTGGAAATATCATAATATGTTAATTGCTAATGTACGATCGTGTATATGTGTAATTAATTAAGTGTGCTTTTAATTTGATAAAAACTATGAAAAAATTCATTAAATCTTCTTTGACTCAATATTTAATATGTTACCAACTCTTTTTACAATTTACAAACCTAGCTAACCGAATAGTTGTTGAACGACAAATCTGTTCGTCAAATCATGGTCTTCCAGCCAAATAAATTTAATCAGAATATAATATTTATAATTTTGTAAGAAATTATGTAGTTTTTCAATATATATTTTTGTCCGATTTTATATTTTTACGTTTTGAATTTGTGATTGATTAACACGAAGATGAATAAGTTATGAATACATGAACATTCAAGGGTGGGTTTCACGTATATGATATTGTAAATGATCAGGAGTACTTGAAAAATAGGTAAATAATAAGTAAATAAAAAAATGGGTGAATTTTTTGATTTTTAATTTCGTTTGCTTCACCTACTATATGGAGTATTTTCTATTTCCCGTCAAATATATCAATGCTACATTTCATTTGCTTGACCTATACTCCTTTTGTTTGTCAAATAATTATACATACCAACACAACTGATAGATGTAAAAATTTGCTTATTATTATTATTATTATTATTATTATTATTATTATTATTATTATTATTATTATTATTATTATTATTATTATTATTATTATTATTATTATTATTATTATTGACACCTAGCTGTAAATTGACAACTCAAGCCATCATTGAGCCACTCCAGGAGTACCTATATTATTTTCCTTAACAATTATCAATATGATAATTCACGAAAATTATTTGTTAACCGAGCCTAAATAATGATAAGTGGCATACGATTAATCTTGTACGTTGAGTATCTTGTTTGGAAATATAAAAACACAAACAAAAACAAAAGGAAAAGAAAATTATAATTAACGATTGTACAAAATTCTTATGAAATTAAATTGGGAATGGAATGACTAACATGAGTGTATATATATTATCGAATAAATCACTACACCATTATCTTGATGGGACCGTTATACCATCAAATAAAGTGGGACATATGTTACACCGTACGCAGGTGAAATTGAACATTAACGATCTCTTTGAGGGGAGTGTTGTGGTGCCTCATCTTTGTCACTTAATTAAATCAGGCCTCACGGGAAAATGTATGGTCTGTATCCTATTTACGTTTCATTATAAAACTTTTATAATATAGCAACATAATATTAACTGTCAAATAAAATAAATCACTTTGTTTTTTTTTTGTTTTTTTCATTTTACCATTAACACGCCACTCTAGTTAGGTCTCAATATTGACTTGATCGTTTAATTGTAGCAAGTCGGACATACTAATTTGTCGGCTTTGAAACGATTGTCATATTAAAATTAAATTTTAATGAAAATGATTCAAATTGAAAAAATGTGAAGGTCGTAGTTAAAAAATTAATTCAAAATGTATGTATAATATCAAAACTATAAAATATATCAAAAATAATGATTTTTTTTACAATTACCTTATTATAATATGTACTCCCTTTGTCCATAAAATTGTTGCTTACGCTTGAATGACACGGAATTAGAAAGTGAGTAGACTTAGTTGTAGGATGTAATAAAGTTAAAATGTGAGTGAAATATTGTCTCACTTGTGAGTAGTTGCGAGTAGAATAAAGTTAAAAGTAAAGTGAAATATGTGGACCTACTTATATAAACATAGAACATTAAGCAAATTTTTTATATACTCCCATAGGGTGTAGATCTAGTAAGAACTTACCTTTATATAAGTTCGTAGGAAGCAGCGTAGATATCACTTACATAATGCACAAAATACAGTACGTTAATGCACAAATATGTTAATGCACAAATTATTTAGCACATTTTTAATGCACAAACAACAATAATCTAATGCATCAATTAATTTGGACCTTAGATTAAAAAAAAATCAATTATCCAAATTAGTTCATAGTTTCTATCTAAAGATGAGTTCATATATGATCCTCTCCTCTACTTCCATATATGATAAATGAGCAAATATATCATGGACGGAGAAAGTATCATAGTAACTTCAGTATTATTAGAGTAATAAACCAATTCTACCCCTTAATTAATAACTCCCTTATTTATTGAAAAGCCTCACAATCACATGTGGGTTGGGGGAAGATAAAGAGCTCTTTTAATTATTTTTATTAGAAAATTATCATAAATGATGTTCGGCCATACTGTGGCCGATCACATAAGCTAAAAATGGCAATATAGGTTTTGAAAATGAAAATATATCCTAATTGAGAAGCATAAACCCTAAGAGTGAAATGTAATTATTTCTATTTTTTACAGTCAACTTTTCTTTTTTTACACGTGTGACTGACCACAGTGTGATCGAATATTATTATTCTTTTATTAATTGTGTGAAATAAATAGCTTTGAACGACTAATATAATGAAGTGGAGGGAGTATATATACAAACACGCGTGTATATAGATATCGAAATTTTGGGGTAGAGAATGTCGTCAAATTATATTTCCCATATTAGGTATGATGAGGTGGCATATTGTTAATACACTCACACTGCAGTGACTGCAAACACAATTTTCCTATTTATATCGGTCGACCTTTCCATTAAAAGTTATCATCGTCTTTTTATTTGATCGGGAGTTGTATATAACTCATAACTTCAATAAATGTTTATTGAATGAGTAAGTATACCTACTACTAAAAATAGGAATTATTGTGTGTATATTATAATATACTGTAGTATATATTTGTAATATAGATGGATCATGATAGATCTAGAGCGAGAAAACCGAACATCGTGATTCGTAAATTTGTGTGACCGGTCAATCGCACCGTGCGATCAGTCAGTGCTCGTTAATTTTTTTCTCTTCTTAAATATCTTTTTTCTATAATTAAAATTTGAAATTAATAAATTATAGAATTATAGTTGAAGACTCACAAACCCTAATGGAAAAGAATTAAAGAAAAAAAATCGGAAAAAAAAAATTGAGATGCACACATCACACCACCTTTATAAAAAAAAAGGTAAAAAAACGAGCTCGTGAAAGTGCACGTGCCCATCTGTACCATCCAAATTGTGGATGTAAAATGCACGGACGTTCACGTGGGTTCCATAACACGGTGCGGCCGGCCGTATACAAATCTTTGTCTAATGTTAATCGATGATCAACATTATGGTGTGTGTGTGTGTGTGTTTTTTTTTTTAAGGGATGGGGCGCAAAAGGGTGCTAAGCATAAGTCGTAATCTATGTCATAAATAATTCGGCCCACATAACTCTGATCACTAATAATTTAGCATAAGATACTCCCAGAATCAAATACTCAAATTAATTTTGGAGCTAAGAATTTCTTCAATTAATTTATATGTGTGAATATATATTTACAATTATCTCAAAATTTTGGGATCATAAAATGGATGCACCGGGCCTCCTGCGCTACTAAATTATACTATCTACTTTCATATATGTATCAGATCTAAATAATTTTCCAATTATTGAGGTTTTTCATACACTGCAAAAATAATTACATATATATATGTATTAATTATATACTATGGCTTTGTGATTGGCTTCATGCTATATTGCCCAGTCCTTGTGATTTTTCAAACGTGCAATTATTGGCCATAACGTAGCAGCTTTCTCACTTTTTAATAGTATTCCATTTTTTACAAAAAAGACACACTTTTTAATTTTATGTAATTTTATAACTTCCAATTTGCTTTTCCAGCAAAAATTATTTGACGTATCCGATAATTAACTCCCATATGTGTAGAACGACGTCGTTTCATCCTACGATTAATAGTTTGGGGGTTTACAGTAAATTAACATACGATGACCGTTGACATATATACTGTAAACTAGAAAAAAGTAAATTGTATACTTTATAAGATAAAGCATATATAATTCATGAGAGTAAACGGATCTCTCAGGCTCAGCTGTCGGCCATTTATCATATTTGTAGTTTCTCTTAACATCAAAACTAAGTAAAAAGCGTATGGTTGCAATATATATATATTTTTAGGAAATTACATACATGGTTGCATTTGCATGTGGATTCATTTCACATTTAATATTCTACTAAACGTTTCTTAAGTTAAGGAGGGCGAAGGTTATACTTACATTTGATTGAATTGAATCGGGTGGAATAATGAATTTAAGCTTAATTACCAAAAGGAAAAAAAAGAAAAAATAGATTTACGTGAGTTTGTTCAAGCATAAACAAACTTTCTAAATTTACATATACATTTAAAATATTAGTTGTCACTTCTTTTGAGTACTATTTATTACTAACCATGATATATATTTAATGTCGTTATAATTACTAGTTCTTGTATTTGTTTTTATATGAACTAATCTCTCTCTATATATATATAGTTTGAAAATAGATAAAGTTAGTTGTAGATTAAATATTAATTAGTAATTAATATAGCAATATACTCATTAATTACCTCTTTTTTCAAGTTAAATTACTTGAAAAGCTTGTTCTTGAGCTAATTAACAAACCAAAGATCGTCAAACGAAAATTTGGCTCGTTTAACTAACAAGCTTCTTTAATTATACTTAAACAAACTTTTATCCGGTCAAACTCCGATAGATAAAGAATTGTTTTGAGTTATTTTAAGCCCCACTCTTTTATATATGTTGTAGGGGGTCCATTATTTTTATATATATATGTGTTTTTTTATTTCATCGAATAGTTGGATTCAACTATCATTTTGATCAGCTTTATTTATGATGAAACTGAGTTGAAAATTATTTGATTTTTAATTTTTTATCCTTTGGTCTAGATATTTCTCATGATTCTTAAGATTTTGTTCTTAATTTCGTATGTCTCTGCAGCATAATACATGTGCGTGGCTTCTTGAATCAAATCTCTTTGAACACTTCCCAATTAAAAAGAATAATTGCTTTTAGAAGAATGTAAGTCAGCAATAAGTGAGGATAAAGAATATAATGAAGGGAATAAAAAGATTAAAGTTAACTTGTATGATTTCCAAATACTAGTATGATATTCAATACATATAACTTTTTTTTTTGTTGTTGAGAAAATCATTAACAAACAAGGAACCCGAGCTTCAGATCATACAATGTATGGGTTGTATATATTATTAAGCAACAACCCGAAAAAAAAAGCTTGGATTTTGATAACTGAGTTCTATTGTGCTCTAGGTGTTTACGGGCCCGGTTCCGATTCGAACCCGTTCGGAACCGTCGGTTCTAGTTCGGGAATGCTGAAACCTGAACACGTCCGTCATAATCATGGTTCCGATTTGGCTTGGAACCAACTTGCACAGTCATGGTTCTAGATTCGGTTCCAACCCGTCGTCGGTTCCGGCCCAAACCGTCTAAATTTTTCATTTTAAATTTAATTTTTTTCTTTTTTTATCACTGAATATATACATTATATTGTATTTTAAACTCATAATCTTCAATGTAATGTCTAGAATCGAGATAAAACAAAATATATCTTCATTAATACAATGTGTGATCAATAGAAGACCTTATATCTTCACACGGTTCCACAGTTCCGAATCGGAACCACTGGTTCATGTTCAAACCATATATAATTTTCTTTTTTCTTTTTGGCCTTTTACATTCTATTTATCATTATAATTGTCATTTTTGTTTCCTTAAGCATATAAAATTAACATTACTTAATACAAAATATATCACATATTTTAAAACTAAAAAAATAAAGGAAAAACTAAAAATTTGTTAGAATTGTCGGTTCACAGTTCCTAGCCGTTTGAACCGGAACCGGTCCGTCCTCTGTACGGTTCCAGGTCGGAACCGGCCCGTTGACCGCGGTTCTAATTCGAAAATCATTGACCACGGTTACGATTCCGATTCCAATTCCAACCCGATGGTTCCAATTTGGATGAACACCTCTAACCCTAGTATGAATTTATTCCCGAAATTTTCATTTATGGCAGTACTATTTATTTTATGTTACACCATTGTTATGATGAGGATATGTAATTTGTACAGGCTATATTTCCAAGTTGCACATTTTGGTAGAATTTCAGCTTATGTACAATAAATTTGCAAATAATTTATGAGAGAAAATATTTTAAAAAAATTGATGTGGCGTGTTTGATCTATACGATATTGGTAGGATTTTGATCATATATAAAGCAGTATATTTGGAGAGAAATGGATAATTTTTGAAGAATTTCATTAGCAAGCACAGGTACAAAATTTAAGTTGAGGTGTTGCTTCATTCTTTTTTTTCCCCTTGTTGTTGGAGTATTATAAGGGCCCGTTTAGTATTCATATATCAGTATATCAGATATTAGGTATGTGTATGAGTATCGGATATTAGGTATGTGTATGAGTATCGGATATTAGGTATGGGTATCATACTGATATTTAATATTCGCGTTTCATATGTTGAAGATATCGATTGATATCAGATGGAAAGGAAAGTAGAGTATGAGTCATATACTAGCAAAAATTGGTATATTAAATTATTGAAAATTAGCATATGAAGTATATCAAGTATATCAATTTGATACCCATATACTGATATACCAAACACAGGATATGAATATGAGCCATATTGATACCCATACCTAATATACGTATATGGATACCAAACGAGCCCTAAGAGTTGTTATTATCTCGATCCCCTTCATTAATTATTTTCATTTTAATGTATTTGCTACAAAATGCAATAGTTTCGGTCATATTCACGAATAGTAGTATAACAATACTACATTATTTTTAAAAAAGTACTATATATTATTATAAATTGAGAAATTTACCCTAAACTCTAATTTGGATTTCAAATTGACCTACTACAATGTCGACTGTCGAGGAAAAAATTGTATAGCCCATTGAAAAAATAGGTTCCGGCGGCATGGAGAGGCTGTAGAGAGAGAGAGAGAGAGAGAGAGAGAGAGAGAGAGAGAGAGAGAGTTAATTGGTGGATGGGTTGGGCCGAAATGAAAAGTGAGATAAAGTTGGGTTAAAGTGGGGTTTATTGGTTTTGGAGTTAGGTTGGGCCGAGAGATTGGGTGGATTGGACAATTGGGCTTGATGATTTTCTAAGCTTAAAAAATACACAATTATTTATTTTGATGCTATAATTATTGTTCACAGGAGGTCACTGGTGCGCATGCATTTTAGTTAATATCTTCATTTACGTACGTTGAAGTCAAGATTAAAATGAGAAATTCAAAAGAGAAAAATTTTAAAAATGAGGATTCCTATGTAGAAATCAAATATTAATTTATTCATTTTTTTCATATATATATATATATATGGGTTGGTTCACATAAAGCACAATTCCCGTAAAAAATAAAAATAATGCATTTTATATATTAAAATAATGTATTTTGTATATTACAATGCATCTTCATAATAGTACATTTGGATTACTATAATGCATAGTTATGATTATGCATTCTATGTTCATTTATATAATGCATCGGTCAATTTCAACCGTAGATCTACAAAAATCAATGGTCCAAATCGCTTCTCATTTCTTACGGGAAAAAGGATATATATATATATATTGGGTAAATCAAGCTAATTGGCATATGTGTAGAGAGAGGATTGTACCTGCTGTATAGTTTACGAGCTAGTAGCAAAGGGCAGTGTGGAATCTGATTTACATGGTATGAATCATCAAATATATCTCTTAATTACTCTCTTCTTTAGGGAGCGTTTACTTTGGATGATAAATTGGATTGACAATACATATGATTGAATGAATATTTAATGTAATCTCTTATGTTGATACTTTTTTCTTAGGCAGGCATTGACAAAGAAAGATCTCCATTAGATTGGGGTGCTCGGCTTAAAATCACCCACGAAGATTCAAGCCCTCAACCAATCATTCATTGTGACTTCAAGGCCATCAACACCTTTTTTCCTTTTTTTGTACGTAAACAGGATGAGATTTTTATAATTTTATCTTAGGTTTTTATCGGGCATATACTTGTAATTTCCACGTTTATGCAAAAATTTGTACTTCATGTTGTTCGCGTGTATAATGTATATATGGATTTTATTTGCCTTTGTGGATTCATGATCAACTCTGATTCAGGTTCAGATGTGTGAGAAGTTTCGTTCTTGAGATCCATTTATGATTTATGAACAATATGATGGTGTGTTCCTCGGTTACAAATAGTGTTTTATCAATTTCTCTCTAGCTTGCCTATTTGATCTATATATGAAAATGTTTCTAAGGTTGGCTTGGGTGATTTTGGATTTTACATATAAGTTTCTTACTAGATTTGGAAGACATTTGGATTTTTTTCATTTGTTCTCATTTGATCCTGCCTTCTTAAGTTTTCTTTTTTAGTTTTTTCTTTTAGATTTTTAGAATGAATATGATTTCCGCAAAAAAAGAAAAAGAACAAAAAAAAGAATGAGTATATGATTGTTTTTGCATTTGACAAATACAAAAGTTGAAGTTTCTATGTAACTACAATAAGAGGTTAATAGTAGTGATTTTGAACATATTGCTTTAAGTACTTATTTTGGTGGGTTTCATATTTTCATAGTTGCCTAATTTTGAATCTGGAATTGCTTTTGATTTGAATTTTGAGCACTGAATATTGAATTTGATCGATTGAATTGTAGTACTGCTGAACTACTTGTCTTTTGATTGAGAAAGAGTAGGATAGTTTTATGCTTTAGGTACTTATATTTGAATTTTGTCGAAGATCATGATAAATTTTTATGGTGGCGTACATATTTACTTATGGTTGCATAATTTTGAACGGTATGCAACTTTAAATGTGTGAGCACCTCGGAGGAGATCAACACGGTTGCTTGTGCATGCTACCACCTTACTGGTCTTTGCGAACATGAACCATGTCTCTATGCGCACGAAAGCTATTATGATGAAGACATCAGTAACAATTGGCGGACTGTGGGGAAAGTTACCGAGATTCAAACATTATTTTTCATAAAATGGAACTCTATTAATTTTATATTTGTTGGTTTGTTATACAGTACATAATTTCATCTCAATACCTCTTTAAACTGTGTTGTAAATATTGTTTTTCATAAAAATGGAACTCTATTAGTTTTATATTTGTTGGTTTAGATCTTTCAAATTCTATATTTGTTGGTTTGTTATGTAGTACATAATTTCATCCCAATATCTCTTTCTACTGTGATGTAAACATTTTTTTTCAAAGAATGGAACTCTATTAGTTTTATATTTGTGAGCTTGTGGACTTGTGATAGGATGACCATCTTTATATTGAGTATGATCATGCTGATTTTGCAAAGTCGATCAAAAACAGTACATGCATTGCTGAATTTGGAGAAACAACAACCAGAAATCTACTTCCAAATATAAACTGCAGTCAATCGGATAATATTGCAAACAATCCAGCATAAGAAGATGTTTGGCATTTTCTTTGTGATTATTTGATAGTGATTCTCGTTCCAGTGACACTAGTAGAGACACTTTGCCCAGAAGGTATAGGGTGTGATCAGTCAAAAAAATGCATCAAACATCATATGTTACTGGCCACCAATGATCAATTGGTGGAATACCGGAGATCCGAATTGGCGGAGGAAGGTTTGTATCGAATCAGCAACTCCATATTGATGTTATCAAATGGCAATTTATATTTGTAAGATTCATTATTTTGGGCTGATCGAACACTTGAAAAGCTTAACTATGTTGGAAGCAGAAAGATAAGCCTTGTTAGTTGAAAACTTGGACTGATGCAAGCCAAGTGTAAGTTTACTTGACTTCAAACTTTCTCATTTCCAAGTGTGAGATAAAATTTTTATTGTATTAAACTTAACTTCAAACTTCTTCGATTTCTCCAAATACTATGGTTTTATCAATGTAGAGAACTCAAAATAGAAGATGGCAAGAACGAAATAGATGCACATGATGAGTGGAATTATTATAGGCCAAAAAGTAAAGACTCCGATTCAGCCCAAAGCCCCGATAAACTCAATGAAGCCCAGAGCCTTGAACCGAGATTAAGACCAAAGGCCAAGATAATTGAAGCTGCAGATGAGGTATTGATTTTAGTAAAATTAATGAAAAGTGTGTGGTGAGGAAAATAAATATTGGGAAAGAGGAAAGTTTTACCTCAGTTATGTTGGAAGAGTTACACTCTCGTGCAACGCGTTGCACGCTGTGCGATAGGCGCGTGGCCCGTGCACTGCACGCGCGCGCCTCTCACTTGCGGTGCATGTTGTGCATGATTCTTTTTCTTAATTTTTGATTCTCCGCTCATATGCACTACAACATGTATTTAACTTGTAAAGACTTAATTTTCGATTTTTTTTATTTTCGATTCTCCGCTACGGGGGTGGATGAAACCTTAAAGACTTAACTTGAATATTAACTCGAATTGAAAGTAAATAAAAATGAAAAGGTGGTTATTGATATTAATCGAATGATAAGAGTTGGAATAAGATGAGTTAAGATGGGTGATTATGCGAATAACCTTTGCCCTAGCTTAACATAACTGAGGTCGATGTATGATGACACCGGCCCCGTATTGCGGAAGCATTCAAGAAAATACAACTATCAAACAACAGATAGTTGAGGTTAAAATGAGGTAACAAAGTTAAATGGTTATAGAATGAGAACACAAACAAATCACTTGGACCAATAAAAGACATAGAGCCAATGATGATGACCCGCAAGGCCGTCACCCAACATACGCTTAACACACCGACATCACCCCCTTCACATCTACGTCTTTTAACCTGCATTAGAAAAAATAATGCAGGGGACTGAGTACAAAAGCACTCAGTGGTTCTGTGTCCCTCTTTGAAAAATATTTTATAAGTATATTGCATGCTTCAATACTTATGGAAAGGAAACTTCAGTAAAAACACCTTTCACATAAGCAAAAACAATTTTAAATGTAAACACGAGTACTCGTATCAGAACTTCTCACATTCTTGGGTTACCGTCATAACTTCCTGTGCGCACTACCTTGGCTTGATCGGAGCTCAAGGCCGATCGTTAATATAACATGTCTCATACTTGGTCAACCACAAGCAATTGAGCATAAAAACATTTAACCATACATATCGAGTAAAAAGCTTTTGGGGCTTAATAACCCGAAATGTTACCTCGTGAGAATCTAACCCACACTTGAAAATATGATAACCCACCTTTCACTTCTGAAGAGTTAAGTCCGGTCCTTGAATTCTATTGCCAGAGTCTCCTACAAGACGGTCTTAACAATCTTAGGCCTTTAATTCAAAGAGTAGATTAACGGCCTTATAACAACATGCTAGGTCTACCTATTCCCGGTCTTTATTATTTGGAGTTGAGAATTAAGGCATCTCCTTGAGGTTTTAACTTAGAGAAATTAGATCAATGATCCTTTATTGAAAGCATGTATCTTAAATCGTTATTCAAAACTTCATTTTGAAAACATATGGTGCCATGATATGCCGTGTCATGTTTCATCGTGATTCATATAAGTATGCTTGTCACATTATTCATCATGTAAATCATTCATACCATACTTATGCAATTAATACATGCATACTTGTCATATCATTTAATCATGTCACATAAGAAATCAATTAGCATGCTTTATCATGTATATTTAAACAATTAAGCATATACATTATTATATAATTAGTTAATTAATCTAAATACAATTTATTAACAGCATATATAGTTAACTAATTAAAAACTAGTCAATTAATCATGCTTAATTATCTCACATAAGTACGCCTTAAAACAATTGGCATGCTTCGTCATATGATTAATCATGCACGTAATTAATCTTAATCGTGATTAATTGATAACATAAATAATTAATTAATAACTTAATCGATTAATAAAATAATTAATCGACATACTTCAATCTACATGCTTAGCAAACTATACCTAATCAACATAACACATAAGCGCCCGTCAGTCTATCACGTCGTTAGTAAATTGGTAATCGTTTAATTAACTCGATCAATTTATCTTAGGACGTTTGACTAAATAAAAAAAAATAGTCAATTTATTTAATTAAACAAAACATGGCCCAAAAGCTAACATAAGAATCCAAGAATACATATAAGTAAATTTATATTGGGCTCTACTTAATATTAAACATAGAGGCCCAACTAATAATAATAATAATAATAATAATAATAATAATAATAATAATAATAATAATAATAATATATTGATTGGTCTTTTAAAATATAATAGCAGGTAAATGGGTTGAAGCACAAAACACATATTAGCCTATTTAGAAAAATACTTCAAATTTGGCCCAACCATTCTAGCCCAATATGCACATTATCAACTAGGTCCATTTCATTTAGCATATAATCCCAAATCACCGAAAGTAGAATATTATCTCTTAGAAAAATACATTCAACCATCCGATAAATCACAAATCCACTTCTTAACTTGGAAAACATTATAACACATCGTTAAAAGCCAAAAATCCCTATTTGTCCACCAAAACCGACATTAAGCACATAAATAGCTTGAGACACATTTTCTTGAAATTTTTCATTTAGACATCAACAAAATAGAATCCGGGAAAAATAGTAAACGAGTTTCAAACGATTTGAAAATTTAACTATAGGTTCTCAACACTTTAAGCATTTCCCAGAATTTTTCACATCTCAAAAATAACAAGTTTTACTTGCCCAAACGGGGCTCCATTTACAGAACAGTGAATCTGCCAAATATGAGGATTACACTACAATTCTGTCCACTCGTAAATTCATTTTAAAATCATTCGTTTATCCAAAAATTGAGTTCAATAATAATATAGAAACTTTAGGAAGTCTACTTTTATTTCCAATAAGCGGAGTTCAAAAATATGAAGTAGAATCGAGGCTAAAACCTCAAATCATTTTCCTTATGCATATAAGGTTTCGAAATAGAGCAGATTCTGAAACAAGCTCACGAAAAATATTAGACTTGATGAAAAATCCTGATTTTCGAATATGATAGTCTCAACGTGCTCACGAACAACATATTAAAAGATGAGCTTGAAATTCAAAATTTAACCCCAAAAACGATGCAGATCAGTTTAGGAGCAGATTGCCCCCCTTACTACACAAAGTTGTATTAGACATCACAATTTCGTATCAAACACCCCAACCTCCATGCAACGAATCTACAGCTGATATTCATGCTTATTCCTTGTATCTAACACTATGAATACAAAGAAACATGAGTCCTAGTTCACCTATCATCACAACACCCAAAAATCGAGAATATAAGACAATGCAACAAACACACAGTATATTAGACATAAAGCAACCACCAACATTATTTCCTTCAAATTGAGAGCCGAGGGTACACCCTTTGATTCATACTCTCATCATCTCGTAAATTATTAGCTCTTATCATGATCCTAAAAATCGAAAGGGGAGAAAAATAAACAAGAAGGTAAGCCTTGTACCTAGCCTCTTTCTCCTTCATTTCCTCCTCTCTCTCTCTCGGCCTTTCTCACTCTTGTGTCTGGCCTCCTTCATTTCCCTCTTTCTGCTGCTCTTCCTTTCTCACTGGAGGGCCGATGGTGGTGATCGTGGTGGCACAAGGCGGTGGCAGCAACAGGTGGAGGAGTGGTGGCTAGTGTTTTATAAGAGATGGGGGAGAAGGGCCTTGTTACTTTGGGGGAAAGTTTGCAGATGAAAATTAAGGGGAGAGAGTGGTGTAGATGACGTGAGATATAGAGAGGAGAAGAGGAGTTGAGTATGAGTTGAAGAATAATAATTTGTTTCTGCGTGATTCCATTAGGGAATAAGGATGATGGTTTTGCTAGTTGGAAAATAACTAATTATATAACTATGGAATAGAATCTACAAAGAGATCCTCTCTTGTCTCTCCTATCTCTCTTTCCCACGCAAGTATCTACTCTATCTTAATCTCTTTTATTTTGTCTTAGTTATTATCTTCTCCTAAACATCACCCACTCGCTACGACACATCATACACACATACACATTCATACATACATACATTATATAATATTATATATACATATATTCATTCTTAATTCATTTTGTCTTTCGCGTCGTGACTCATCGCATCATTGCCGAATTGTATTTTCGATTGGACGACTGAATAAGGTTAATTATTTTGATCCCAACGAGCCCAATATTGAGTATAAAATTTTATAAGCCACTCTCTCTAAAAATAAATAAACAGTTTTATAATTTGCATTAATACTTCTAATTAACCACAACATCAAATAATAATATCATAGAACAATTATTTCACATTGGACAAATAATATCAAATGCTCGTGTTTATGCATATGTAGGGAAAATATAAACTTTAACTTTGAACATTTAGATTTTATAATTTGGAATAAAATCTATCTTAAAAACTTATCGGGAATAAATGACCATTCTATTATTTTAATTATTTTCATTCTTACTCTATTCTATTTAATTAGAACGAAATTTTCAGGCCCGAAATTTTGGGGTTTTACAAGATTAAAACAATAAATTAGTATATCAAATATATGTATGAGTATCAAATATCAGATATGCGTGTGAGATTGAAAAACGACAGAAAAGAGATGGTAGTGTTTTTTAGGACAATGATATATATGAGTGATTCTATAAAAAACTAGTATATCAAAATGTTGAAAATAAATATATCAAGATAGTTATCAATTTTATATTCATATATTGTACTAAATACAAGGTATAAATATGGATCATATCTCATACTATCTGATATACGAATATGTATATCAAACGATCCGAAATAATTTTCAATGAATTTCTTTTATGTTACCCATCGGAGATACAAAATTTTAAGTTGGAATCTTATTTGTTGCTCCATTTTTTTCCCTTCCTATTTGAGTATATAATTAGAGCTGGTTTTGTTATCTTGATCCCTTTTAGGCTAGATATGTTAATTCGTCATATTAATGTAGGGTTTGATGGTCTAATATAAAGTGGGGTTGTTGGTTTTAGTTAGGAGTGGGCCGAGAGATTGGGTGGATGGACAATTGGATTTGATCATTTTCTACGCTTAAACAATTACTTATATTTTTTGATACTATAATTAATTAATTATTGTTGACAGGTCACACACTAGTGCGTGGAACTTTAGTTAATTTCTTCATTTACGTTGAAGTCAAGTTAAAAATAACGAATTCTTAAAAAAAAAAGAAAATGAAGGTTGAAAATGAGGATTCCTATGTTGAAATCAAATATTAACAGTTCTTCCCTTTCCTTTTTATATCGTAGGAATCCACCCCACCCCCTTTTTCCCGATATTATAAGAATTTACGGCTGTTACTTGAATGAGCACTGCTTCACATTCTGTTTAATAACCTGTAAATTACACAGAACATGTAGCATACTTTTAAAGTACAAAGTGTAACATGTTCGATCTATAAAAACATAAGTAGAATTTGAATTCGAGACCTTTAGTTTTAAACAACCACGCTAACACTAGGGACTCCCTTGCGACCGGGTCGGGTCGGGTCAACTCGGTCAATTTTTATTTTTTAAATTTCATGTTTTTGTTTTTGTTTTGGTCTTCGGCTCCAATTTTACGGCTCCGCCTTCGCTCCGATTACTAATATAAGGATAATCGGCGGACAACAATTTGGACTTTTTCGGCTCGCTCCGAGGCCTTCGGCTCTCCTCGCTCGAATCTTGACCAAAGAAGAAGCGGCAAACAAAAAAACGAAGTGGCAAAAAAAAAGGTGGAAAAAGAAAGTAGAACTTTTTTAAAAAAAAAAATTGAAATAAAAGCTGAAAAAAAAAAACAGAAAACATGAAACTGGAAAACGGGAAAAAGGAAATAAAAAAAAATTATATATATAGGTGCGTGCACCCCACGCGCGGTCGCATGGGGTCCGACCGGTCTTATACAAGTATTTGCGGCATGTTAATATACAAGATTTATAATGCGAAGGGTAATTTATAGTTATAACCCTAACTTTTAGCACTTTTTAATTTAAAACCAAGTAAAATTTATTTGGAAAAGTACCTCACCTTTGAGAAATGTTTGATATATGGCCCCTGTGTAATTTTCAGACGATCGACGGCTGACTCACCTCCCGAAAATATGACGTGATTTTTAAATGCCACGTCGCAATAAACGATGTCGATTCTTATTTCTAATTGAAAATAAATAATTCAAAGGTGGGGTTATAAACTATGAATTATTTATTTTCAATTAGAAATAAGAAACAACATCGTTTTTTGGGACGTGACGTTTAAAAATTCACCGCATACTTCCAGGAGCTGAGTCAGTGGAAAAATAACACAGGTGCCATATATTAAACGTTTTTCAAATGTGAGATACTTTTACAAATAAATTTAAATTAAGGCCATAAATCAAAACACTAAAAGTTTGGGCCATAAACTATAAATTATCCTAATACGAACATAGTTTTCAAGTTATAAATAGGAAGATAGCGTACGAGTTATATTATATAATCTATGATGCTTGTCTTGTTTTTATTTTTTTACTTATTTTTAAAATAGCTTATTGTTTATGTCGTATAAAGTTGAATATGTAAACGAATCGTCCGTTTGAGTACGTGTCTTTCACTTCACAACTATTAATATTGTTATAGTTAAGCTTGAATGTCCCCAATTTGATTTACGGAATATTATTAAATGATGAAAATGAAACTACATTGTATAAAGTACATAACTTTAAAAGAATTGTCATATGGTGCTTCGGGTTATATGTTATTTGATGATGATGGAAATGAAACTAAAATCATGCTAGTAAAGAAAGGTATGTTTTGAAAACCTAAAATTTACACCTAACTAACAAAACAAATGTTTTAACAATAAATGAATAACGAAGATATGGATATGTATAGATTGAAATGAGAGGGAAAATAAATTGTTTATAAAAATTTATCGTACGAACAATTAATCTCAGACAACATATGACGATTAATACATCTGTAACCCTGTTTCCAATTTTTAAATAACATATTCGTAACCGTCTTTAAGTTCATGATTTTGGAATATGGTGCCCCAATGGACCGATTCAGATTAAAACGGTATAGGACCGTCCAATTTGGACACATTTACGTCACATAATATCTTCTAATTTTATGTAATTTGCAAACTATTATTAACATATACCGCATAGAGGTAGTTCACTCATCATAAAAAAAATCAATTATATCTATGAAAAACACGCATATAACCCCAATTCAATTGTTACATAAACTGAATAATAACTATACAAAAGCTGCAAAAAAAATACTAACTTGTAAATATACGAACAATATAAATATATGAAGTTTTATAAAAAAAAATAAAAAAAAATAAATACTTATGAAGTTAGTTGATTGCAACGGCTATGCTTAGAAAAAAGTTGGTCGTATTCAGTAAATAGAAAGCCAATTTATAAAATACTGCTAGTAGCGTAAATATTATCCAAGATAATTTATTTATTAAAAATAAAATGATTCATTTTATTTGTTTTTGTAACTAATAAGAAAGTACGAACCCCTGACAAGTTGACAAGGGTCTCTCTCTCTCTCTCTCTCTCTCTCTCATGTCATCTCTTCTCTCTCCTCTCTCCTTTCCTTTCTTTTCATTTTCTTTCTGCAGTCTCGCCCCTTTCTTCTCCGCCGGAATGTATAAACCCCAACTACTGCGAAAATCCTCTTAATTCTATTTGGTTTCCCCAAATTATAGAACCCTCGTTTAAACCCATCGCTGTTTTCCGCCGTTTTCGCCTTAGTTTCACGGCGATACCTCCACTTTCCCGCTGCAATGGCTGCCACGAGCTTTCAACTGTAGGCACTTGCTTCACATTGCGTTCTTCCTTACCATTCGGCTTCTCCAACCTTAGTTTCGCCTCCTCCACTGCAGTTCCTTCAGTTGGCTCGGCTCCAACAACTAGATCCGCCTCTCTCTCCCCCCTACTTCTGGCTTTGGCTTGGGAGCGGCGTCGTCTAGCTCCGCCCTGATCGGTGCTTCGACGCCCTCTTGAAATTTTTTCCGATCCGCATTAGCACATTTGGGTTGGTGAGATTCTTGCTTCAGTATTACACTATTTTGTTTGATTGTCATTATATCTGCAATAGACTGTTAGTGGCCTTACTTTGCTGTGATTTTGTCTTTGTGATTGGGTAATAGGATGAATTTATATGTGGAATTTGTATTTATTTGATGTATAGAAAGTAGAAACTACCGTTTTTGATGAGTAATTGTCATTTTGATGAGTGATAATCAGTTTTTGAAGTTTAAAATTCAATTTTGTAGAGTTAAAATAAAAAATTCAATTTTTACTGACTCGGACAAGTAACTGATTATGGATTAACATGTCTTAAATTGCAGCTAACTTACATTTCTCTGTACATAGGCCTTTAAATTATATGCTCCTGCTTCTATAAATTAAATTGCATTAAACTTGTGAAGTCTAAACATACCCTCAAATTTGGCGGCAAAAGGGGGTCACTATTATAGACTTCTCTTTCATTCTAGGGATTTATATCTGGGCATCTTCTTCTTCTGAAACATTATGAAATCTATGATTATTGAAACACAGTTTCCCTTAGACTTAGAAATAAATTATGTAGATTCATCCATAAATTTTTGTGATCTATTTTCATAAGCCAAAAATTCACCCTGACACCTTGCATAAGTCTAAAGAGGATATGACACACTTGAGACAGAAACTGGCACTGCGCATATGTTGTTGTAAATACGTCGTTACAGGTCTTATCCAATATGCATAATTTTATGTTTTGATATAATAAATTAGTGAACTCAAAAACAGATCTATTCGAAGATAGGGAAGACAAGAGGGAATCATAATAGTTACATTTTTGACCTTCTGAGAAAGAAGGTGTATCTTCTGGATTTTGCCTTGTTATACACTCATACTGATTTCTTTTTGCAACACATGAGATTGATATAAGTTGTCCTAGAGAGAGAGATGCGTCACTCAATCTCTCATCTAATTACTTTTCCATTAAAAATAAGCCTGGTTTCTTACTAAAAATCTGGCATATCTTTGAAAATAGACAGTAATATAATTTGTATATAACTACTATGGTCCATCGATCTGTAAAACACATGCCATCATCCTGTCATATGTAAATCACATCATGTCTACTGCAATGAACCTCAAGCTAAAATATCTGTGAATAACTGCCAAACATGTTTACTGTTATTCATGTTCTTAAATAACTGCCAAACATTGTTAACTTTTATTCATGTTTGTAGATAACTGTAAGTTGGCACAAATGCAGAAAACCATGTTCAAAAACTTCTATGCAACTGGTGCAAAAAAGAACTGCTGTCAAACTGTGTTTTAATAGAGTGTATAGATATAAACATTTGGAAAGGGTAAAGAAAGACTTGGTTTCTTGTAAATCGACTGTTCGAATTCCATCCGACAGCTTGTTATACTGTTTTGAACATTTTACTTATTTGATTTGAAACTCAAACTGAAATTGTGCCCTTCCTTGGATATTTCGTACATTGCACATTGCCCTTAACTATTTCTCCAATTCATTCTCCTTTTAGGTTCTAGGTTTTCAGCATTTGCTTCTCTCATGGAGACTACTTCCACTAGTGGGCTTCGTTTCAGAAGGATTCCACGCCAGTCTTTTTCAAATTGCTTTCAGATGGAACCGTTGGTGAGTTTGATTACTGATGCTCTTTATACATGCACAAGATGTTGATTATATTCCCATCAAGAAGATAAAATTTATGCAACTGAAACATCCCATTTCAGGACTATTTTATAGATATCTAGTATTCTAGTTAATAATTATCTGCATGCATCACATTTTAAGTTTAGAAGCTTTCATTGGCTTTATATTGGGTTCTGATGCTGCATGGACTTCTTAATCGTTGATTGCTTGTGGATGCAAGTCCTTACACTGGATCTTTAAAGCTGCTCTTTTGTTTGTTTATTCCAGCTGGACGAAAACTTGGAGCAATGGCCACATCTGAATGAGCTTGTTCAGAGCTATGGCGCTGATTGGGTTAAAGACGAGTACAAGTATGGGCACTATGAAAACATTGGGTCCATCACATTTCAAAATCAAATCTTTGAGGGGCCGAATACCGACTTGGAAACAGGTGTGTAGACAGGAATAATCATTCTCTATTAAATTTATATTGCATAAACCCATTAAGTAAAATTGGAAGTCAATACTTGCTCTCATCGTCCTCTCGTGGAGAGAAGTGTTTCACTGAATGATGTTGGGGCTTCATTATGATTTTCAAATTCACTCTAGCTATTTAAATAGTAGAAGGGTGTCTTTCAAGGTTTGTTCCCAAGGTTGCCGTGTTACTGAATCTCTCATTCCTTTAGAAGTTGGAGTTTTTTTGTTTATTGAATTCATGAAATCACTAGAACCTTCTTCCGGACAATAGTCATGATAACAATTATTGCAACTGTCACCTGATTTATTTTAAACATTCTGGTTGCCATGCAGAAATGGAGCTTGCTAATGCTAGAAGGAGTAGGACACAAGTATCAACCGAAGAAGAAACGTCAAGTACATCAGGAAGTAATTTTCCAGGATCGAAGCTTTGTGTACGAACCTTTTTCACCAAATCTCTGCATTTGATTTTCCAAATACCTTTTAAACTATCACAAGTTTCTTGCAGCATTTTGGAGAATCTCCGCTGCCGGCATATGAACCTGTTTTTGACTGGGATAATGAGAGGTCCACGATATTTGGTCAAAGAATCCCTGCTACTAACATGGTTCAGTACACCAGGTTTCTTCTCTTGACCCCCCCAAACTTCGCATGCTGACATGCATGTGTGCTCTTTACGTGGGACAGTGTATATCCTCTCTTAATAGTATCATGTGCTCCTTTCTCTTGTTCCTTCTCTCTCTCTTGTAATGTGTCTTCCCTTTGTTGTAGTGGGCTAAGGATTGCTGTGAAAGTCCTGTCATTGTCATTTCAAGCTGGGTTTGTAGGTGAGTTTGCACTACTTCTTCTTTGGAGCTCCTTGTGCTTCATGCTAATTCCAAAGCTGAAACAAAATGTTCTTGTGTAGAGCCATTTTATGGCACTATTTGTTTATATAATAGGGAGAGAAGGGAAAAACTCTCGGAGGATTTCACATTCCGCATGTTACCAGCAGAAATACAAAATGTAAGTTGTAGAACTTTATTTGTTCTTCTTTTTTTCTTTCGCATGTGAATATTTAGAAGAACTGGATTTGTTATCTTGTTCCCTAACATGTTTTAGGCTAGAAGAACTGTAACCATCATTTTTAGTCTTCATTGTAATGTGTTTGATGCAAAAATTATAATATTGAAGTTATTTGAGATTTCATAATTTTGATTTGTATTACCCAGATGAGTTCTGTTGAGGCGTGTGGAATTTTTCGTGTTGATGTGCCATCGGCGTCAGTTTGTTTGCTTATCCAATTAGAAAAGCCTGCTACTGAAGAAGGTGGAGTGACTTCATCAGTTTATTCACGCAAGGAGCCTGTAAGCATTGCAACATTCATAACTCAAACTGAAGCTGATTACTCAAATGATATAAAGCTTTTATTGTAGTTATCGTTTACTGTAAGAATATTTCCAATATTCAACGGATGTTCAACCTTTTTACCTTTTCTTAATACAATGTTTTCGTTTCTTATTTGTTGAACTTACCATGTTTGCACTTTGTTGAAATAAAATTGCTATAAATTGGTGAAGAAACATTGTCTCGGCTGATATAACTCTATCATATGGTTTTAACAAAATGAATTTAGTCCATGTACAGGGTTATTCATTTTGCACTTTGTATTATGTTGGATCATTAGGTTCATCTTACTGAGAGGGAGAAACAAAAACTGCAAGTCTGGTCCCGACTCATGCCTTACAGGGAGTCCTTTGCTTGGGCCATCATACCACTCTTTGATGGTGGTGTTGCTTCTGCTTCTGGTGGGTCTGCTTCCCCCAGCAGTCCACTTGTTACTAGCCTTTCAGGCTCAACTTCTCAAGAGGGAGCTGCCGAAGCAGCAGCGAAGATCACATTAGATGGAAAGCTTGGCTACTCTGGTGGAAACTCTGTTGTAGTTGAAGTATCAAATCTGAGCAAAGTCAAAGAAGGCTATACTGAGGAATCACTCCTGGTTAGGTTTCATCTTATCTTTTTATTTGTATATGCTAAGATGTCAATCTCTAAGTTCAGTTTTTCTGTATCAGCCGAGGGGAAAAGAAAAAACTCTTTATCATACTCCTCCAAAAATTATTTTCAAGAAAGGCCACCTATTCTTTGATTCTAAGCTGGGTATAGTAGTCAAAATATAAGGCTTAAATGTAAAGAAAATTCTCATTGTATTATGTATATCATCTTGAGTCCACTTCACTTTTTCCCTTCGTATGAATTGTATATGCTTACTTCTTCTTATTTGTCACATCTGGTAATAATAAAAAAGCAAACACATAAAAATACGACTGCTGCAACTATTCCAACGAGCTTTAATATATTGGGGACCTTTAGTAAACTTTTGATGTTTCCTTCAGAAACAAGAGATGTTCTTAGCGAGTAAAATTAGTTTCATTGTTATTTCTTACTTACGAAATCTGATGCTTTGATGAATGATTATTTGTTGCAAAAACAAAAATTTAATTTTTAATTGCAAACCTTGTAAAACACAATCTTCTACCATTCCCATTTTCTGCTTATGAATACAATTAAAGTCAAATGAAAATATATTATATCTCCCTATTGAATGAAAGTTTCACTTTCACTTTCCCCAGATTCATCCAAACAAGGTCTAAGTTTTAACTAAAATGACACTTTGTAATTCAATGCTTTCCTTTCTCGTTGTCATCACATCCGTTATGTTTAAGGTTGTACATAAGTAACATAAGTTGTAATGTTTTTCTTTCATGGCTCATTTTCACCTACTGTTAGGATCCTAAGCGAAAGATTCACAAACCAGTGAAGGGTATCTTAAGATTGGAGATTGAAAAACTCCAATGTGGCCTAGTTGATGAGAGATCTTCAGAAAATAGAAGCACAAATGGTGATTTTGTGGGTAATGCGAATGTGTCTGATACAACCTTCATAAAAGGTGCTAGTCACAGAACTGATGGACGGCCAAATGCTGATTTGGATGTGCATTCTTCTGATGGGATAGAGCTGGATCGAAATGGATCGGTATCTCATGGTTTGGGAGATAGTGACACTAATGATGTAAGTATTAGTATGTTAATGGATATACATGTCAGATATATGCCTGGGTTAAAATCTTGGCGTCATTCAAGTCAAGCCATTAATTTGTTATGCTTATTATAATCTTATTCTTTTGCAGTTTCAGGCTTTTGACTTTCGGGTAACTTCAAGGAATGAGCCATTCTTACAGCTTTTTCATTGCCTTTATGTGTATCCTCTGAGTGTCAGCATGACTAGAAAAAGAAATTTGTTTATACGAGTTGAACTAAGAAAGGATGATGCTGATATTCGCAAACCCCCATTAGAGGTAGAGTTGTGCTATATGCTGCTTCCCAGTATAATTAGTTAGACCAGAACTGAGTATAAGGTTTATACTTATCAGGCAATGCATCCAAGGGAACCAGGTTCTGCACTTCACAAATGGGCTGAGACTCAAGTTGCTGTTGGAGCTAGGGTTGCATGCTATCATGATGAAATTAAAGTCTCATTGCCTGCTATATGGACCCCAACTCACCACCTTTTGTTCACTTTATTTCATGTCGACCTTCAAACAAAAATTGAATCTTCCAAACCTGTAAGTGCCTTCATACAACTGAGGAACCATGTTTAGTATTTATTTCATGCCTACTTTTGGAGTACCAGCAGCATAGCCAACTTTATGATATCTCGACCTGTCTGCTTCTATGTATCTTTGAAATCGTATTTCTCTGTACGTGCTTCCATTGTCACACTTTCTCATTTAAAACCAATCTTGTTCATCACTGCAGGTGGTTGTAGGATATGCTTCACTTCCTTTATCCGCTTATGCACAGTATGTTCTCAGCCCTTCTGTTTGTAATTTGTATCCGTTATAAAGATAAACTTGTTCCTTGGCATTTAAAAGAAATGCTGCTTTACTTTCTATTAGTAGCTTATATGATATACTCAGTACTAACTAAGTAAAAAGACCTGTCCAATAACAACATTATTCAGTCTGCAAAACAAATATGTATATGCGGTGAGATGCACTGGACAATCGTGTGACTGATATTACTATTTTATGTTTAAACTTAAAAATTACATACCTTTTTAATGCAGAATACTTGCATATAATTTATGATGTACGCACCATTACGGCATTACGGTTAAACATAGTAATATAATATGCTGGCTTGATTTTTAACTTTAACAGAATGAGAAATTACTACAACTAGCACATCGTTTTTGGTCATAGGTGTATAGCTCACATACTTCATACTCTTTCAGTTTTAATTTGTGTTCTCTTAAATCGCCTTTGAGATGCCTGGTGTTGATGTTCATATCCATTGGTTTAAAGTACCTGATAAAACTTATAAGAATTATTGGTCAATAGTAACAATTGAGCTATGTGACAAAACATGGCCATTTTATTTCATAACAATTATGAAAAGTTATGCATTTTGTGTATTGATGAAAAGTTATATACAAACAATTTTAAAATCTGAAACACTCAATGCCCATCCAGTCCACGTCAATCATGGTGGATATATAAATTAGATAAGTACATTGAATCCTGAACGTTCCCAGAGGAAATAGATTTTTTAAAAAAATGCATGAATTGTTGTTCTTATACTCTGGTGCTTTGGTGTACTGTAGTTCTTAGATCTAACAAGAAGAATGACTTTCGTATCATTAATTTCAGAAGTTTGCTATAAAATGGAATCTTCAATATTATCTGTCAATACATCTGATGTAAATTTTTAATATTTAGACACTGTGATTTATGCAAGTTGACATTAGAACTCTGCTATGTTGATAATACCTTTGGTTATGTTTCACGGTTCCTGCGCTAACAATACTTGTTCTTTTTAACATATATGAAGAAGCATCAAACTTTTTTCTTTGCATTGTAATCCTGAATTTTGAAAATGTTCCATACAGGGACCAACTAATCATGTTTGCATTACAATTTTAATTGGAGAACGAGTAATATTCATTAACAAGTCAAATTTCTAGTATTTGATTTAGTAATTTCTCCTGTTGCTATTTATGCTAGTCCCATCCTACTTTCTGGTACATGATGGATAGAACCCCCTGGAATCTGCAAGCACATTTTTCTGATTTAAGACATGTTTGTATCTCTTAAGTAATTTGAAGCTTTGTTTTCATCCAATCCCTTGTATTATGGAATTTCAGTCAGCCATCTGAGATGCAGTTGTATGGAGCTTGTTAACATTTGTCTAATACGGTTATGTATAAATGGAGAATCACATTTAAACCATGTCCACTGCAGGTCAAAATCAGAGATTTCATTGCCCCTTATGCGAGAGTTGGTTCCACACTATCTACAAGATAGCAGCAGGGTATGTTGACATCAAACTTGATTTTGATTGTCCTTGTTGAGTATTCTCATTTTATCTATCTTTGGTAACCTTTGAGAAACATATCAGCAGTGCCAGAAGTAAATATTGTTGGCAGTACTAGTGACTTAAATAATTGTGCAAGTCAAGAGTGCTGTTTGCTTGAAATTGATGCTACTTAACTATGAAAAAATATAAAATATATAGAAATGATGGAAGGTGTGGACCTTTAAGTGGGGGGATGTTGAGGACGTCGCATAATTGCCTGGTAATTGGTGAATAATTAAAGTGTATAGCAGATAATTTTTCGCCCCTCCCAAGGATTGACATAAGGAGAGGCTGTAGTTGGTGATTTCAGTCAAGGTTATTTGGATATGGTCTAGAATTTCCAAGTTTTCATGTTTTAACATACTTTTTCAGAGGTCCAATTTTGTACCTGAAAGTAGTGACATCTATGGCTTATGGACTATAGACTTGTTCCTGTTGAATTTGGTAGAAGGATATTAGATATCCAGAAGAAATTATTAATTATAGTGTATCTGACATGCAGCTTAGACGCCCTTGGTGTTATATTAGTTACTATATTTGTGGCAATAACAAATGATTGTTTCCTATAAGAAAGTGGATATGTTAGAAACTTGTGCGGCTTTTATTTTTCTTGTAAAATTTGAATTGTATTTTGCTTCAATAAACTCTTATCTCAATTTCTCACTGTCTCCTTGAACTCTTTTGCAGGAAAAGGTGGATTACTTGGAGGATGGTAAAAATGTGTTCAGACTCCGTCTACGTTTATGTTCATCGTTGTACCCAATAAGTGAACGAATTAGAGATTTCTTTCTTGAGTATGATCGGCACATTCTTCGAACAAGTCCACCTTGGGGATCTGAGCTCCTTGAGGTTTATCTTTTTATACTCTTTTATATAAAAAATTTCCTCTTGAGAAATGGGAAACAACATACATTCAGCCAGTGTTGAGATTCTTTTATTCTATTATACCTTCCAGGGTTTGATGGTTGATTTTAGTTCCATAGAAAATGTCATTAGCCAAGTAAATTGTTTCAGATTATGCTCCTTTTATTCCAAAATATAAGTATCTGGGCTTCTCCAGCTGAAGTGGCATTGAATCAATGCAAATATATCTCCCTGACAAAAGCATAGAAGATTTGCCATTTAAAGAACATCTTTTGTTTTTTTGGTGTGTGTGTGTGTAGAGAACACTAATCAAATGTCTAAAATGATGACAACCAATTTCTCTGTAAATTCTTATTCATCTTTGCATGCTATCCGTTGCTATTTAAATACTTCTACGTGATTTGCTTTATCTTATATGCTCTACGCTACTGTAAGAATTGATTTTTTCAGATGTTTCTTGTAGGCAATCAACAGTTTGAAGAATGTTGATTCAACAGCTTTGCTTCAGTTTCTTCAGCCAATCTTAAACATGCTTCTCCACCTCATTGGCAATGGTGGAGAGACATTGCAGGTGAATTACTTAGAACAGGGACTAGATCTTTTCTAATCCATCGCGGCGTCGCCTACTGGCTACTTAATTAAATACTGTTATAGTTATTTTCTTGACATGTTTCGTATTGTATTCCAAAATGAATTATGGAAGCATAATATTCATATGCTGATTTATTTTTCAATTCAGGTTGCTGCCTTCAGAGCTATGGTTAATATATTGACAAGGTATAGAATTACTTATATACTCAAAATGATGTTTTGCATTAAGCTATGGTGTCTTTATGGCTAGCGTACATGCAGCTAGTTGGCAAGCTAATAAAGTGGTCTTGCATACTCATCCAATATCAACTTTTAGTTATGGTGGTAATGCTTGAAATAAGAAGTGTAAGGTGGAATGAAGCAGCCTTTTGGTAGAAAATCTGATTGAAGTAAAATCTTGGCGAATGGATCTTTTCCCTGAGAAAACACTTGAAATAACAATCTATTTGTTTCAGTCTTTTATACAATTGCACTTATAAAAGTTCTTCACATGCACTGACGACACACATAGCAACATGAGGAAGCTGATGTTTGCAATCACCCAATTTCTGCTTTATCACTTGATTCTCTACTTTTAAGCTGAAAAAATTCTTTGTAAGCGCTTCCTTAATGTAGTGTTTTGCTCCACAGGGTGCAACAAGAGTCAGTTGATGATGGTGAAAGAAATCTTTTTCTGGTTAACTATGTTGACTTTGCTTTTGATGATTTTGGGGGCCGTCAACCACCAGTTTACCCTGGTTTAACTACAGTTTGGGGAAGTTTAGCCCGTAGCAAGGTAATATTGATTCTGAGACTCTTTTGGTGTTTTCTTTCTGAATTATAATAAACCAGCTTATATGACAAATTTAAAGAAGTTATCAAATGAGATCTTATTTCAGAAACTAATAATGATATCTTTGTTTTTGGACACCAATATACAAGCTATTAAATTTATGAGCTCTTTCTCCAGAAAGATAAATACTCCCTCCGTATCTTTTAAGTAAGCCCATTTGGTTGGGCACGCATGTTAAGGAAATGAGTTGTTTATAATAAAATTAAAAAGATAACGTAACTTTTTGGGGGTATTGTTGTCACATCAAACAGGAGAGAGACTGGAGTTAGTAGCTTTTTAGTGGCATATATGGTAATTTATGAGTTATAGTGGGGTATTTATCATATGGTGCATTTCCATTTTAGGAAATGGACTTAATGAAATGATACGTCCAAATAAGGTAAAATGGGCTTAATGAAAAGATACAGAGTGAGTAAGACTTTTGAGGTGTTTATAATAGGCTTGTGAGCTCACTCAAAAATCCATCTTTTAAGATGAGACTGATTCTTGTTACTTCATTACTTTGAAATTTAGGCTAAAGGTTACCGTGTTGGGCCAGTTTATGATGATGTATTGGCAATGGCTTGGTTTTTTCTTGAACTCATCGTCAAGTCGATGGCATTGGAGCAGACTCGATTGTTCTACCACAATCTTCCTTCAGGTACTCCTTTATCTAAAGCCTTGTATCTTCCACTGGTGCTGCATGAGCTATAACCTATGATCCAAATGACAGTAGTCTTTATAATATTTGTAATATGACTAGTAGATGTTCCTGGACATTCCACAGTGGATCAGCCTTACTTGAGATGGATTAACAGCCGTTTTACCTTTAGTGGGTTGAAGTGAATATGGACCACATGACCACCTTTTCCAGTGACCACCTTTTGCAGTGATCATTCATTATTGTTCAGTGGTTGTGTTTGTTTATCATCCTATTGCTGTAGATCTACCAGCAGTTGCATCATAATCCATGATTGAAACTACCAGTTTTGTTCTACTGGCCCTAGTATTCAAGCGTCATTTGTTTTGCTTAAGATTTACATACAACAAAGGGATTTATTTCCTTAAATATATGATATTATATTATCAATACAACAATACCCTACCTTATGAAGAATACTATCACACATTTAATATTTTCAGTGGTGGAATTTCTTATGTTATGTAATTCTATGAAATATTGGATCCACATAAAAGCCAATTGGACTGGACAGTACTGTGGGTAGATTGTTAATTAATTATTTGTTAATCATTTTATTTTATTGTTCTTTTTGGTAGGAGAAGATGTTCCTCCAATGCAGTTGAAAGAAGGCGTCTTCAGATGTATCATGCAATTGTTCGACTGCCTACTAACAGAAGTTCATGAGCGGTGCAAAAAGGGTCTTGGTTTGGCTAAATATCTAAACAGTGGCTTGGCTTTCTTTTGTTATGATCTTTTATCTACCATAGAGCCTCGCCAAGTTTTTGAACTGGTAAGCTTAGTAAGCTTACTACTTCCCTGGAGTTCCTAGAGGAAGCTTTGTGTTCCATGCATGACTATTGTATATGTTTCTCTACGTACTGTATTGAAGTTGGGAAAATACTTTCAATTTATGTTAAACTTGAGAAAAGACTGTCAATAGTTTCGAATGCAAAAACCATGTTATCACAATTTATTATCAATGTTCATTTCCTTACAGATTAGATATGGTTTCCCTACTTTGCTAAAAAATAACTGTTGTTTTGTAGGTGTCTTTGTATCTTGATAAGTTCTCTGGGGTGTGTCAACCAGTGCTGCATGATTGCAAGCTTACATTTCTGCAGATTTTATGTGATCACGATCTTTTTGTGGAAATGCCAGGGAGAGACCCCTCTGACAGGTAACCTTATGGTGCTTTCCTTTGTAGTTTCTTTCCGTGATTCATTGTCATTATTTAGTCATATACTGATTACTAGCATAATGAAGGCACACAACTAAGCAGAGAAACTATTCAAAACTTCTTGCAGAAATTTATTGAATGTCTAGGAACTTGAATTTTAGCATCTAAAATTTATGAATTAGTTTTATTTTAATGCCTGGATATGGTTGGAGACTTTGCACCTCGGTTCAACATTCTCATAATGAGATACAATGGATCATAAAGTAATGTCGTAATTAAAAAAAGTATATATTAAAGGTCGTGCAAATTTGTGACTATCTCTGAAGGCCGTGATTTTTGTTGCTGATAATTCATAACAGCATTTTATTTTTTTCAAAAGTATGTGGACGTAGATCGCTAACTGGAGAAAGTTGGGGATGTTTAAAAACAAACAAAATGAAAAGGGGGGTCTTACTTGCATAGATTTAAAGTTCGTATCTGATTTGCAATTTTGATCAAAGGTTGTGGTTTATTTCACGATTAAACATTTTTTTTTTAATCTTGGAAAGATGATGCCTTTTTCCTTTTGCAAACTGGTCTTTTGATTTTCATGATTATATTTGTGTGTTTCGCTTTATTAGGCAAAAAGGATATTTTTCTTGAGCAACATTATTAAAGACCAGAGTTTTGATGCTGTAGAATCAGTTCATTTTGTGATTGGATGAATGTATTGTCCCTATCTGTACTGTAACGGTGTTCTTAATTTAGTAATAAAAATTTGTTTCTTATCAGTGTGTATGTATTTGACGAAATACTCTACTTTAATTTAAACATAATTTCCTTTTACTGATGTTTAGACATGTCTGAAATGCTCCTTTTTCTTTCCCACAGAAATTACATTTCATCTATTCTTATACAAGAGATCTTTCTTACTTGGGACCATGAAGACTTATCGATGCGGACAAAGGTGAGTGCAATATGATGAAATGCACAGAAGATTAGCTCTCCATATTTATTTTCTACCTTATCATCGTTGGTTGATTTCTTCTGTCACCCATGGCCGCTTCAAGCAAATTTATAAATCCTTATGACAATTACTCATAGGCTGCAAGAATGTTGGTGGTTCTGCTGTGCAAGCACGAGTTTGATATGCGCTACCAAAAGCTAGAAGATAAACTTTACATAGCTCAGTTGTACTTCCCCCTTGTAGGCCAGGTATTTACACACTTATTTTCATCTGTGATTAATATGAAAGTTGTTAATAAATTTGTATTTTAATCTGTTATGTAAAAGATTTAGCTCAGTTTTTGGCGATTGAGTTAATGCATGATGCATTATATCGTGAAGCTATGATCGGTATACTTGGGTAATTTTGATTTTGTTATGCTTCATTTTTAGAGTCTATCTGTTGTGAAGCATGATATTGTTTCCATGTCTGCAATCACATAAATCCCTCGTAAAATGTTGTTTTCTTTATGTTGTTGATAAATCATCTGGGAATGTAGAATGTGAGAGGTACGTGCTTGATAATATGGAGATAGCTTTTCATTGGAATTGCTATCAGAATTTTTTGCTTGGTGATTCAAATTACAAAAGATAAAGTTGTGTGATCATTTGCAATTCTGAAAATGCTAATTTCAGTATAACTTTGTAATTTAAATCACAATTTTAGCTGAGGAAAATGTCAACTTGAATTTGAGCTTGTTCTTCAAACTTGTTCATATTGTTCTTTTTTTCTTTTTTTTTTAAGAAAGAAAGTGGAAGTACAATGGCAATTCAAGCAAGTATATTTGAATAGCATGGATGGGGTCAATCATGTAAACAATTTGTATTAGACTATTAGTAATGGTTTGTCATTGTGAGTTATTTGCTCCAATTTTTTTCTGCATTGGCTCTCTGTTTGTTTTGTTAATTGCTCAGTTGTTTGTTGCATTCTTGTAGATTCTAGATGAAATGCCCGTCTTCTACAATTTGAGTTCTAGTGAAAAGCGTGAGGTCCTGATTGCTATTTTGCAAATCATACGCAATTTGGATGACGCCTCTCTTATTAAAGCTTGGCAGCAAAGCATTGCTCGTACCAGACTATTCTTCAAACTTTTGGAGGAATGTCTAATTCATTTTGAGGTAATATAATATTATGTATTCCTTTTTCTTCTGGATACATTTCTAGATTTTGATATGCAGTGAAATTGATAGAGTAAAGAGCCAAGGAATTCTGTTATGATTGATTCTCTAATATGG
This sequence comes from Schizonepeta tenuifolia, assembly GCA_029490685.1. Classification (NCBI taxonomy): domain Eukaryota; kingdom Viridiplantae; phylum Streptophyta; class Magnoliopsida; order Lamiales; family Lamiaceae; genus Schizonepeta; species Schizonepeta tenuifolia. The sequence continues at coordinate 84,186,101 of CM055957.1, forward strand.
ACACCTAATCATGCCTCCTATTCAAGCCAATCTTCAATTGTCCAATCAACTATTAAAATGTCCCTTTTTGGGTCCTTGCTCAAAAGGAATTCTTTCTTCTATCAATACCACCCAAGAAAAGCCTTGATAGTGACAATCTGATTCATGCTTAGCACTGATAGGGGATGATAAAGTGAAAGAGGGAATTTTTGGTTCCTTGGTCATCCAGGAGTTCAATTTATGTTATCATATGGGTGGGTTGGCTCTGTGGTCTTCTCTGAAGTCCGAGGGTTAGCTAGTATTTATCTAGATGAAGTTATATAGTCACTAGGACAAATTTTGTTATTGAATTGGCCGTGAGCTTGGGCAAGCTTCTTGCCTGTGGAACCAGTTTTAGTTGCTATATTATTCATTATTTAATCTACTTTCTTCTGGGGCAAATAAATAAATCTATTAAATATGCAAAAGACTGCGGACAGATGGGGTGGGGATCTTTTGATACTCATAACATCCAAGTCAAGACGAAAGCGTCGATCAGTGGGTGATATAAAAGGACCCAAGCACACAAGTTTGAACTCAAACAAAAGCATGCTAGTTTCATAAGCTCTATAAGGACCAAACAATGAAGAACCTTGAAAAAAAGAGTTTTGATCTTATATACAATGTCTTGTGGAGTTGCATGAGTATCTTTGAAGATTATTGAGTTTCTTGCCCTCCTAATGATGTCTGATGATGAATTTTACGATGCTTCATATAATTCCAATGTTTTTGGAGAGGTATTTCTTAGTGTTATCATTACTTAAAATTTCTCGTCTTCATTTATCTCAGCACATAAGCAGTAAAATAGATATTAACTATCCTGTTGTTTATTGTCGTATCGAGCAGCAAAGGAAGCCTGATGATACCTTGCTTATGGGCAGTAGTTCACGCAGTCCATTAGGAGATAAACCCTTCTCATCAAAGTATTCTGAGAGACTTTCTCCTGCAATTAATCAGTATCTTATGGAGGCCGCACGCCAAGAAGTTGGAGTATGCACATCATCTGATTTTAACATGTTTTTCTAAAGCCATTTCTTTTTCACAGTTCAATATCATATATCACTTCATTAAAGTGGCTAATTGGAAAAGCTTGATGGCTGCAGCCCCAGGGAACACCTGAAAATGGATATTTATGGCAAAGAGTCAACTCTCAGCTAAGCTCTCCTAGTCAACCATATTCCTTAAGGGAAGCTCTGGCTCAGGCCCAATCTTCTAGAATTGGAGCTTCGACTCAAGCATTAAGGGAATCTTTGCATCCAATATTGAGGCAAAAACTGGTATGATGTTTGCTGCAGATAGTAATACTCTATGAACTGCCATGGTAGCATCTGTTTTTGCTTGTTGATGAAGATATGATCTATCATTTTTTTTACATGGGGTCTGCTGGATATTATTATAATTTATGATATCCGATTCATCTGTGTTGTTCAGGAACTTTGGGAAGAAAACCTTAGTGCTGCTATCAGTCTTCAAGTTCTGGAAATAATTGAGAAATTCTCTGCGGCTGTGGCATCCCATACCATTGCTACTGATTATGGAAAACTTGATTGTATTACATCTATATTTATGATAGTCTTCTCCCACAATCAACCTCTGGCTTTCTGGAAAGCTATGTTTCCAGTTTTCAATAATGTCTTTGAGCTTCATGGAGCAACACTAATGTCGAGGGAAAATGATCGGTTTCTGAAGCAAATTGCTTTCCATCTTCTCCGGCTTGGGGTTTTCCGGAATGAGAATATTAGGAAACGAGCTGTTGTTGGGCTTCAGATACTTGTTCGGGTATGTCTATATCATAACTTGCTTAGTCTTTATCTTTTTTCTTATTTCTTACTCCAACCTTAACTGTGGCCGGTTTGCAGAGCGCTTTCACATACACGCAGACAGCCAGATTGCGGGTTGTGCTCACCATTACATTGTCCGAGTTGATGTCTGAAGTCGAAGTTACACATATGAAACCTGATGGGACTCTAGAAGAAAGTGGCGAAGCTCGTCGTCTTCGAAAATCTTTGGAGGAGATGGCAGATGAATCTAAAAGTCCCTCTATGCTCAGAGAGTGTGGTCTTCCAGAAAATGCTCTTCCTTCCAGTTGTGAGAAATTGTCAGATAACAATTGGTCCTGGTCGGAAGTTAAGGTCCTCTCTGATAGTCTACTTCTAGCTCTTGATGCCAGCCTGGAACACGCACTACTGGTAGGTTTTAACCTCCCTCATTACTGCTCTCAACTTGCGTAACTTGCTCTGTTGGAAGTATACCGTGGCACTGATTTAAGTTTCTTATAGGCATCTGTTATGACGGTAGACAGATATGCTGCTGCAGAGAGTTTCTACAAACTTGCAATGGCATTTGCACCAGTTCCAGATCTTCATATTATGTGGTTATTGCATCTATGTGATGCCCACCAGGAGATGCAGTCTTGGGCTGAAGCAGCGCAGTGTGCTGTTGCCGTTGCTGGCGTAGTGATGCAGGTAATGATCTTTAAAAATTTTCTTGGTTGCTACCATTAAGGTTTAGTTTGCTATGCCCATAATATAATGTAAGACACCATCTTACATTCATATCTCACCTATGGGTTGAATTTAAAATTATGTTGGTGGTATTGTGGTCGGTCCTGTAAAACTCATAATATAATTGGTTGGTCTACTTCTCGTCCTGTTTCTGCTAAATTAAAAATGAAATTTACTCAAAACTTCTTGATGAATAGAGTTACTTATGGATACGTTAGTTTATAGAGTTGGTATCAAAATTATCAAGTCAATAATGTATTCAATTTAAATTACATAAGGGGGATATTGTTTGACCCAACTCTTAAGATGAGCATGCACCAAACTTAAGATGACAATTATACGCAACCTGGATGATGATATAACTTTTCTTTTTTCTATTTATATGGAAACATTAATCATTATGTGATGCCATCATCAGACTTCTCCTTAGCATCAAGATTTTTTTTTTTTTTTGTAATTATAATATAGTTGGTGAACTAAGGAGAAAATATATCATAGAAAGCATTTATCACGATCAATTTTTAACGAACTACTCTTGTTTTGCATATTAAAAGTTCCAAGTAAAATCAATTATTTTATATTAGTGACGTAGAAAACATGCATGTGAATTGTGACTGTTTCGAATCATAGCTTTGAAAATCAGACCACATGTAAGAATATATAAATCTGATTCTTGTGTGACGTGAAACATTTTTATTAGGCCCTTGTATGTAGAAATGATGGAGTATGGAGCGCGGATCATGTCTCTGCGTTGCGCAAAATATGCCCCATGGTGAGTGGTGAGATAACTGCTGAGGCTTCGGCAGCCGAGGTGGAAGGATATGGCGCCTCAAAACTTACAGTTGACTCGGCTGTTAAGTACCTGCAACTGGCAAATAAGCTCTTCTCCCAAGCTGAACTCCACCACTTCTGTGCCAGCATCCTCGAGCTCGTTATTCCGGTGTATAAAAGCAGAAGGGCATATGGACAGTTAGCCAAGTGCCACACGATGCTGACAAACATATACGAGTCAATTCTTGAGCAGGAATCCAGCCCCATACCCTTTGCAGATGCCACATATTACAGGGTAGGGTTCTATGGTGAAAAATTTGGGAAACTCGACAGGAAAGAGTATGTTTATAGAGAAGCTCGTGATGTAAGGTTGGGTGACATAATGGAGAAACTCAGCCACATATATGAGTCGAGAATGGATGGTACGACATTGCACGTAATCCCAGACTCTAGACAGGTTAAGGGTGATGAACTGCAGGCAGAAGTGTGCTATCTGCAGATAACAGCTGTAGATCCAGTTATGGAAGATGAGGACTTGGGAAGCAGAAGAGAGAGAATATTGTCACTCTCTACTGGGAGTGTCCGCGCACGTGTTTTTGATCGGTTCTTGTTTGATACACCTTTCACCAAAAATGGAAAAACTCAAGGTGGATTGGAAGACCAGTGGAAACGGCGTACAGTCCTGCAGACTGAAGGTTCTTTCCCCGCACTAGTAAATCGTCTGCAGGTGATAAAGTCAGAATCACTCGAGTTCTCTCCTGTGGAGAACGCAATCGGTATGATTGAAACTCGTACAGCAGCACTAAGAAACGAACTTGAGGAGCCTCGCAGCTCAGATGGCGATCAACTCCCACGACTCCAGAGTCTACAAAGAATACTTCAGGGCTCTGTCGCTGTCCAAGTGAGTTCCAAACCTACACTATTTTGCTCCAAATATCTGTCTACCATCGTGATTTCATAAACCTGACAACGACTCAATATTAAATCTGCAGGTGAACAGTGGAGTTCTGAGTGTTTGTACGGCATTCCTCTCGGGTGAACCTGCAACGAGACTGCGGTCACAGGAGTTGCAGCAACTCATTGCTGCACTTCTGGAATTCATGGCTGTCTGCAAGCGTGCTATCCGTGTGCACTTCCGATTAATCGGCGACGAAGACGAAGAATTTCACACACAGCTAGTCAACGGATTTCAGTCTCTAACTGCAGAATTGTCACATTACATCCCTGCCATTCTTTCAGAACTGTAACATGTAGTTTTTAACCAATTTTCTCTTAGTCACTGCATCACTTCTCTAATGAATCTACGGTTTTTGTCTTCTTCTGTGTATGTAAATTAAATGTCCATGGACACAGTATTTCTTTGGTTTTATTTATTATCCATTTTCCAAGTAATATCTTTGGTAAATTTGCATGGGCAGTCATCAAGAATTCTGCATTCAACTTAACCGGTGCAAAGCAAAGAGGATTGTTCATTTTTTTTTATTTTTCATGCTACTGATCTTCTCATTTACTTTTTAGAATTGGTTTCTCATCGTTCAAACAAAATATTGATACTTACAGCTCAAGAAAAAGATGAAGAAAAACAGCAGATGCTGTTGGTTTATTGAAATTCGACGCACGAAAAAATCCAGAGAGAATTAGCGAAGGGGGAAAAAATGATGCAGCAGTAGATGAGCCTGCCTAGTTTTCTTCTTCAAAGGCCCTTCAGTTGATCAGCCAATCCTGACAGCGTCGTCCACTTCTCAAACGCGCTTGCAGACGCCACGAACGCTACCTTAGACGCTTCAACATCATTCCGGGGAACTGGAAAAACTCTCATTTATCAGACTGCAACATCTCTCATACGCGCGCACACACAAAACAGTTGAAGCAATTTAATGATGAGTTATAGTCTACAGAAAACTCACTGGATGAGAGTAAGGAGGCCAATGATATATTGAAGATATCAACCTCTGTCTTCTCTTCTTCACTAGAACTCAACTGCCATTCAAAATGTAGATAAACACAATTAAGGAAGATGAAATAAACAACGCAATCAAGTGAATTCCACGCGATCAAAATCACCTTGTCGAGGGCCGAGTTCAGTTTCTGGAGCCATTCAGAATCCTTGCTTGAACCAAGAACAGAATTTGCTTCTGATAGATCCTTCTTTTCGATCGATTCGCCTATTTTGCTCAGTTTGTATACAAGTTCTTGCAGGTATGCTGCAACAGATTCAATCTCTCATTTTATACAAAAAATTGAAGACATTTTTAATGGCATGATCTCAAAAAATAAATTGTTTAAACACTTCTTTTTCCTTATCATTCTTTGAAAGTTTCAAGCATTCAATTATACAACCAAATATACTAAATTTTGCTTACCAATAAATGCAATATACTAAAATTTCCTTAACCAATAATAATTTGCAACAAAATTTTGGGTAGCATTGCATAATTTGCATTAACAGTGACATGGTGTGTGTGATTGAAAGCTTTTAGGCATTTTTAAACTACTTAATTTTTTTCCTCATTATTCTTTGATAATTTCTCAATTATGCAACCAATTAAACTAAAAAGTTCTAATCTTAAAATTTGTTATATATACATTCCACCATTAAAAGGTGCATTTTGTGAGAGGAAATAGAAATGAACCTTTTTCCTTAGTTGATGAGACGATAATGCCTTGTTTGTCAAGCCTCTTCTTCCTATCTCTCTTCACCTTCTCCATCAGCTCGTCGTCCTCGTCGGCCTCCAAGATGGCGGCGCCGGCCTTATAATTGGCGGCGGAGAGAAAAGTGGCGGCGGCGGCGGAGAGAGAAAGAGAGATGTTTCTCCTGGTGGAGGAGGGGTCGGTAGGAGCAGATCTGCATACAATCTGCTGCGGCTGTGTATGAAATGTTGAAGGCGATGATGAAGATGTGGATGGAAGAGAAGGGAGAAACACTTTTGCGTTTGAGAGCAAAAATGTAGCCATTTTTTGTAAGTTTCTTTTAATCTGGTGATTTTGGTGGCAAAGAAGATGGAAGTTGTGGCAGTTTGAAACTGCACAAGATAAGATTATGAGAGATTTTCCTTCCCTTTGGTTGGATCATACTTTTGAGTTCTCAAGGCTATTTTCGTCACAACACTTGGATCTACATCTACTACTATAGTATTTCGACGACACAAGCACCTCCAACCTCTACTGTTTTTTGTTAATTTTTTTTACGCAAAATCTCATATGCGACCGGTCGCATACGATACGATCGTGCGTGGCGCGTGCACGACACGCACCCGCTTCCCACGTATGGCACGTATATTTTTTTTCCATTTTTTTATTTAAATTCAAATTTTTTAATTTCAGTTTTTTTTTTGTTTTTTTATTCATTTGAATTTTAGTGTTTTTTTTTCAACTTTTTTATTTCAATTTTTTTTCCACCTTTTTTTGTTTGACTCTTCGTTTTTTTGTTTGCCGTTTCTTCTTTGATCAAGATTCGAGCGAGGGGAGCTGAAGGCCTCGGAGTGAGCCGAAAAAGTCCAAATTTTGTTGCCCGACGATTATCCTTATATTAGTAATCGGAGCAATTGAACAAAGATGGAGTCGGAAAAAGAAAACTGAAATTAAAAAAAAAAAATTGACCGGATCAACCCGAACCGACGAAACCGATCGCATGGCAAATGCGGTGGGTCGCATCAGAGTGTTGCTCATTTTTTTGTGATGGGGTAAATTATGACAACTATGCTTATATGGAGTAGACTGCATATGCTCAAATTCAATACTACTTGCGTCTCTAAATAGGAAAGTTGTTTGGGCACAGTTTTAATAAAAGTTAATCAATTGGAATTTGAGAAAATGATACAAAAGTATAATTGTTAGATTAGTGGAGAATAAGATCAATTTTTGTGAGTGACAAAAAGAATAAAAAAAAAAATAGTGATAGAGTCATGTTTCATAATGGAATGGTCATATTATTGGACCTATTGATGCATGCGTGAGGCCCAATTTATATATTAATATCCATAGAACTTATAAAGTACTCCGTCCATCTCATTTATCTTGGGTTAAAATATTGAACATAGAGATTAAGAAAAAACTATTTAGTGAATAAAGTAGTGGAGACGAGTTAAAGGAGATGAGAGAGCAACTCTAATATCCATTAATTATTGCTATTTATGGAATGAGTGAAGATGGATGTAATGTCCAAATCTATGTCTATTATAAATGAGCGGATTCTTACAAAATTTGATTTGCCTAATATATCCTTATTATTATATTTATTTTAAGGACAATAGTGTAAATTTATATTAGATTCATTATAAATATTATAAAAAATAAATAATATAGTCCTATCCCTACTATAACTCTTTTTTTATTATAATTTAATAATGCAGTCTTACTCTTACTATAACTCGACTTAATATATTAATTAATAATGTAGTCCTACATGTTTAATTACTCAAAAATGAAAGAGAAAAGACACATACATTTTGATAGCTCGAGACTACATTATTGCATTGTAATTAATATTTTTGTGTAATTTATTTTTTCATTTAGAATTATTATTTGATTTGATAATGATTACCTATAGTTTGCACCTATGGTTATTATTATCAAAGTCAAGAAATTAGTGGTGGATAAATTAATTTCATAACTTTAAAGCATAAAATCATACTACACCATAAAATGCACGAATCGAACATGATTGATGTAATTGTGCTTCAATATTTGGGCTTTGATTTTGCATAATTTGAAATATTGAAAATCTTTATCAGAATTTCTCAAGTATTAAAATAAAAATAATATTAAAAACTTAAAATAAAATTTTGATATTGGCTACATTCCCTCTGTCACCCCATATTGAGGAAGGTGATGATCTCATAGTTCAAAATGAGTTCTTGGAGATTTGGGCTCTTGGAGATTTGTAAGCAGTTTAGCCGTTTTGATTAGTGGAGAGATTATCTGCGTAACTGCTCACATATAAACACTAGCATATTAATCTTTGGTAAATATTTTCACAAATGAAAACATTTTCTTTTTTCTAATATCTACACTTATAAATTATTTTTCTTACCGAAATTATGAAGTTTTTGTAGCCACTATGTTTCATGAAGGGAGTCTATAAATTAATGATTGATAAATTAATTCCATAACTTTAAAAGCATCTCATAGAAGACGATAAAAATGAATTTACAATTTGGTGTAAAAAATGTGATTTTTAATGTAATTAAATCTATATTTATTGGTAAATACAATCTCAACCAAATTAAAGTTGAAATAGTACATGACAATTGATTTTTCATCTTATCATTGTCATACACTAAACTAATTAAAGTTTAATTTAAATAATTATGAATATATGTAAATTAAATATATATACATATATACTAGACTTGAAAAAGAAAATAGAGATAACGAAAAAAAGTGTGAGAAATTAAAACTTGATACTTTGGACACTTAAAAATTGTTATACCCCTTATCACTATGTATTAAAAATTATTTAACGAAATAGATACGAGAACCATTAAAGAGAGTAAATATATACTCCCTCCATCCACGATAAGTGTGGTTCGGAGGGAGTGACACATGTTTTAACAAATGTCGAGTGGGGAAGAAAAAGTATTGTGAGTGGAGAATGAGACCCCCAGTTATTGTAAGATTTGTGATGAAGAATGAGTCAACTAATTATTTTGTAAATAAAGAGTATTTTAAGGATAAAAAGGTAAAATTTGATGTCCATTTTTTGCTAGACCGTACTTATTGTGGGCGGGTGAAAAAGGGATTCCTTTAATTTATTTCTAATTTCCAATACTAGGTAAAAATATTAACATCAACTTATTTTCTAATAAAATATGCTATAATTTGGAAGGAAATGACAAAAGGGATTGAAATGAATAGGGTCATTACTTTCCCCTCTATTTATTAATTTTACTCGCAAGATTAAAAATATGAAGGTATGTTGGTCATGCATAATCAGATGACGAAGTTATAGATTGATTTATGTTAAATTTTCTCAATTACATATTTATATTGTAACCAAAATTATGCTAATTTTTTATATATAAATTATGACTTCTATTATTTATTGTTACTATTTACTTTTTATGTAGTGTTCATTTTAACATATAACCATCAGATCAATAGATCTGGGGTTGATACGAGTAATAAAATTATTTTATAATCGGATTTAGAACGAGTATTAGTAGAGATAATTTAAATAAATTTGAATTTGAAAAATGATTGGTGGAAGGTACCATACCCATTATCATTCCTATTTGCACCTACTTGCGAATAATTATTAAAGTTAATGGTCAAAATTAATAATATATATTACAATTTTTTTTATTTACAAATATATTTGTAATATATTAATTATCTTAAACAATAGGTTATACGTGCAACGCACGTATCTCTCTACTAGTATGGAAAATGGGCTGAGATAGGCGGAACAGAGGGAGTAATAATTAATTTAAAATATTCAAGTTGCAAACTCTCAATTTTGTGTTTTTTGATTTTATGTAATTACAGATGCCAGGAAATAGTCATCTGATTGTTGATTAAATATTCTAGAAAATTTTCTTGTCCTTTTAAACTTCGCCATCTATTGTTTGATCTTCTCTAATGATTCCGCATCGTCACAAATATAAAGTTTAGAGCCCATTTCTCTTTAAAAGAAATGTAACATAAAGATTTTTGTCGGTGAATTTCACACAAAATTCCCCGTTAAATAAAAATACTTCGGATTAGATTCATCTTCGTTTTTCTCTCTCTAATTTACTGATCCAAATTTTACTTGAATAGATTACTTTGTTCTTGATGTTTGAGATAGTTGTGATTGCTCTGAAACAATTTTCTTGAGATCATGGGTGATTATGGATGATTTATGTGGAGATATTTTTTGAATATTTGATTGAAGTTTATTCATCTAACCAAATTTAGAGAAACAGGAAAAGAAAAATAAATGTGCATATATTCCTGATTATTATGAATGTTCCCGATTGCTTCTTATTATCTGTTGCTGAAAAAAATTGAAGAAATTTGAACTTGTTTACTTACTTCACACGATGATATTCAACTGCATCGAGCCCCATATTTTTGGATCAGTCGGAAAACCATATGTCTGGGAAAATACCCGATTGCTTCAACAATTTTGCATTATTTTGGCAAAATACAAGTAGACATGCTGACTTGTTTGGTTTTTCTATTTGTAATTTTGCAGTTTAGAATTCATAAAGCATTACGACAGATGCGTGAGGGGAAGTCGGCTTTGGAGGCCGACATCAAGAGTGTTGAAAGTGAAGTTGATGTACGAGGATGAGCACCTAAATCGATATCTTCAAAATATCAAACACAAAGTCTCTAATATTTTAGTATAGATAAGAATAAAAATAATTAAGCAATCAATGTTAAAAAAGAACTTTCAGTCGTAATCGGGTCATATATGTAAAAAAATGCACAATATTTGAACCGTGTGAGTTCAGTGCAACAAAAGCAGAGAGGTTCATATTAGATGAATATTTTTAGAAAGAAAAAGGCGATAATAATAATAATAAAAAAGAAAGAAAAGAAAAAAAGAAGAAGAAAACTTGAATATTCCATGATTGTAAAAAAGTGAGACGACAAATTGTATGAGAATCAAGTCGGTAAGAGAGAGAGAGAGAGAGAGAGTAATGTCTAGCAGTAAAGTGATTCCATAAGGTGAGGTGAGCCATTTCACATTTGATGTGTGTGACACGAGTAAAAAGCATTCTATCAACACTTTTCTTATCTTTTTAATTTTTATCATAATACATCAAAATAGAAATAATATAACCTTAATCTCAACAAATTTGCTATGTATAATAAAATCAGACAGCTATAAAGTCACTCCTTTTACGTCGGAATCTCACACATACAACACACTACTTAAAAACAAAAAATCATACTCTCACTCACTAGTTCATCAAGATTTACTTTGAATATGAACATGCACCCTTGATCAACTAAACTGAATTTATTAATTCATATATTTTGCCATAACAAGCGGTAGGTTTACAATTCTGGTCACATTTTTCTCCTAAACCCAACTTCCTATTCTTGCAACTAGGTTGTAATGACTCAACAACAAGAAGAAAAAAATATACTAATGCGTGTGAGAGATCTAGAGAGAGAGAGAGAGAGGGAGAGAGAGTTGGTAAGAGAACTATATAAAGTATGTTAGTATTTGGTAGAAGCTGGTAAAACATCATCAAATAGATCTTTTTGGTCATCACTATGTATGATGATGTATTATTAAACATTTTTTATGAGTCACGGTCGAACTTTTTATTTTTTTAATTAATTTAAGAAATTATTGAAATTTGATCTTTAAAATAAGTCAATTAGGCATCTCGGATACATAATTGAGCTCACGAGATAGAGAAAATAATAAAGTTATGATTGAAATCAGAATCCTTAATACAAAGACGATGATTAATCCTTAATACAAAGATTAAAATAGAGAAAAAGAAAGGATCTTTATTTGTGTGAGATATAATTATTCTGTCCTTTTGTTCTCCCCACCAATGGAGATCAGGAAATGAAACTTAGAATTTAAGTCTTGCAAAAAAGGGAACTAAACCCCTAGTTTAAAAATGGTCGAATTTCAAAAAAAAGAATACTATAAATAAATTGATGGTACGGAGTTTTTACGTGTGTATTAATCTAATGATAATATAATTAATATTCGGGCTAAAAGTTACAGACTCGAGCTCACTGTCATACGATATTTAAATTTTCTTTTAATGTTGTTCTAAACAAATTTGATAGTTTTTGTAAGGCTTCAAAGCGTCCTTACACGTGGCGTGCATGAAGAATTACATGAATAAATGTTTGCCACGTGGCAAATGGAATTTTATTGAATTTGTTACCATGCTTTTTAGAAAGAAAAAAAAAAGAAACGAGGTGAATGGAGGCGTGAAGCCACATCATTGAGGTTGAAAGTGGCCCTAATAGAATAATTCCCCTTTCTTCACAACTCAAATTTCAAACTTTTTAAAAAAATATACTAAGATAAATTTTATTTTTTTTGAAAAATACTAAATTAAATTTAAATATTAAAAAAGGAGGAAGAAAAAATAAAGAAAAACGAGTACGGAACAATAGATTTGAAGTTTGTGAAGTCCATAACCAAAAAGTGGAGCAGCAAAAACAAAGACAATCCAATCACCGCCCGGCATAAATTGCATATATTATTACGTTTTGATTATTCATTCATACATTTCTACTCTCCATTATTCAATAATTTCTTTTTGCAAGCATTCATTTCTGGTTCTTCACTCTCTGCTGAAGAAAACGACCGTTAAAACCCACACAAAACCACCGCCTCTGCCGCCGGAAACCGTCGTTTCTGGCGCCGGCCACCTTCTTTTGGGGAGATCGTCTACTTCTTGCGTTGAAACATTGCAAGAAAATTTGTGGGCTCGGGTAAAAATCGAGTCTTGATATAGGAAAGTTGAAAGCAGTTGCTGATGAAGATTTAGAAAATATAAGTTGAAGGAATAGAGAATTTTTCCGAAGCGATGAAGATTCTTGGACTTGTGTTCTTGGTTTTCTTTCTCGGGCGAGATGGTAACTGTTGATTTCTTGATTATTTCAGCACCTTTTGTTTGTTTATTTATTTTGAATAATTGGATCATCGATTATGGTTGCTTTTGCAAGAAAGAAAAGTGTTAAATTTTGAATTTTATATTGTGTTTATCTGTTTGTTTAGTAATTATGTTCTGAGTTTGAAATTGAAATATTGAAATTAGATAAATAAGTATTTTTGTTGTCTAATTGCCTAATTCATGAACTAAGGCTTTATGATCAGGATTTGGGTTTGCAGAATATCTCACTTTGTCTGGTGTATGATTATGATAATTGTGGACTTAGGTCTTTTTCTTTCATTTGTATTTAGTTAAATTTTATTTTGTAAGCTCTGGCTTTATTATGTAGAATAAGTTGTTTATTATCTGTTTAGGGTTGTTCACTCATGATTTTGGGCCATTTTCACATTGATTGAGTTGAATTACTTTGCTGTTGTCGTCTGTTCGATGTTGTAAGCGATGAGGTTCTTCGTTGCTTATGTTATTTTCCACTTATCTGTTGCAGCCCGTCTGGCTAGGGCGTTTACCGGAACTTTTGGAATCAATTATGGTAGGATAGCAGATAATATTCCTTCGCCCGACAAAGTAGTTATGCTACTTAAGGCTGCAAAAATCAAGAACGTTAGGATTTATGACGCTGATCACAGTGTTCTCGATGCCTTTAAAGGATCCGGGCTTGAGTTGGTGATTGGACTTCCCAACGGATTTGTGAAGGAGATGAGTGCAAATGCAGACCATGCTCTGAGTTGGGTCAAAGAAAACGTGAAGGCGTATCTTCCCGACACGCACATTGTTGGGATAGCCGTAGGGAATGAAGTTCTAGGAGGAGGTGATAACGATCTTTCACAAGCTTTATTAGGTGCTGTCAAAAATATATACAACGCCACAAAGACGCTCGACATAGATAGAGTAGTTCAGATTACTACAGCTCATTCGCAGGCTGTCTTCGAGAATTCATACCCTCCGTCTTCTTGTACGTTCACAGAGAGTGCTGCTCAGTTGATGAAGCCTCTTTTGGAGTTCTTCTCGCAGATTGGATCTCCGTTCTGTCTCAATGCGTATCCGTTTCTGGCCTATACTTACAATCAGGGGAAAATCGATATAAATTATGCTCTCTTTCAGCCGAATAAGGGGATAGTTGACAACAAAACTGATTTACATTATGATAACTTGCTGGATGCTCAGATCGATGCAGCTTATGCTGCTCTTGAGGATGCTGGCTTCAAGAAAATGGAAGTTATAATCACGGAAACGGGTTGGGCTTCTCACGGGGACCAGAGCGAACCTGCTGCTACGCCAACCAATGCGAGGACGTACCACTTCAATTTACGTAAAAGGCTAGCCAAGAGGAAAGGAACTCCACTGAGGCCGAAACATATTTTGAAAGCATACATATTTGCCTTATTCAACGAGGACTCGAAGGGGGGGGCCGGTTCTGAGAAATATTATGGACTTTTTAAAGCAGACGGGAGTATATCTTATGATCTTGGGCTCCCGGGACTCAAATCTTCATCTGCTTCATCTTCATTCTTATCCTTTAAGGTATTAAATTTATTTTCCAAAATATCATTTATAATTTGGTAATTATGATTGTTGCTTGATTATCATTGATTGTGTTGCTTTGGTTTGCAAAGTAAAGATCCTTTTGTTATATTACTATTCATGCCTATTTCTACATAGTGGATGGGTTCTTTTCTATATTCAATGACTGTCTTCTGTGCAAGGGTAGGAAATAAATTATTAGGAAAATTTCATGTTCATGAACACGAAAAAAATATTGTAATGCGATTTCCTTCTAATTTTGTAAATAACTAACTCAAAACAATATTTGAAGTATTTAGATTATCTTAACTAGGTAAACAAGAGAAGCATAGGATCTTGTAATTAGAAGAAAAGAACTATCACATATAATATGCCCCGATTAAGAAATCAATAATCCAAAATTTCATATAACAATAACGCTTTCTAGTTCAATTCAAACCAACAATCGTAAGCCATGAAGAAAATTGTATTTTTTACCCGCAGGCCGCAATGGGTATAATAGTTCTAAGCAGTGATGTCATTTGCTCAAGCTGACATGAGTTTAGACTTTTAATGATCACCAGGAATGGATACAATCGAGACTGGGTTGGATGGATTTTGGATATACTGTAGTATGAACTTAGGTTATGATTGTGTGACACTAACCCTAATGATAGATATAAAAGAGATAAACTATATGCAATATGAAGCTCAAACAAAAGGAACATTCACAAACTTCGTTTTGCTACACTTGAATGCCTCTCGTATTATAGATGTTTCAAACAAGAAAGTCCATGCATATTATACGACTGAGGAAGTATGCGTATGTTATCCGCTGTTGCTGTTGACTTGCATTATTATGTTGATTACAACAAGACATGATGTTATACGTATAATAAAACAAACATCAGTAAACTATCTTCTGAAGTTCTGAATGTTAAAAACCTTCGACACGTGTGCATATAAGTATCTATACCTGCATATCTCGAAAGCCTTTGACACATGAGCATAGACGCCTTTCCCAATGCCATCTAAGAATTTGACAGGCAATCATGTACATTTATATTTTTCCTAATGTTATGCAGTTTCCTTTTTTTTTTCATCTTAAGGTAAAATGCATTTTCCGTCCCATAAATTTCCGATTCCTGTAGCAGAACCACTAATCCTGTAACGTTCAAATATTCAACTATGCATTTGTGTTAACATATCCACTTTGTGATTGTTTCTGTATTTTTCAGGATGTTGGAGCTGGAAAATGGTGTGCTTTCTTAACGACAGTCTTAACTTCAACGTTGATTCTTCTTTTGAGATTATGAGTTTGAGAGCCATCCGGCATCTTTCAAACATGAAATAAGGTCCCTTGGTGATGTAGCTCTAGGTAACGGCTTCCTCCCAAAATTAGCATCCTATATTTTAGGATAATTTTGTTTGCTAAGCAGTAATCTTGCTCAATTTGAGAAATGAAAATTTACTCATTTACATGGTTTCTATCATTTTCTTGTCTCATCAAGTATGTATATATATTCGAGCTTAATCGCGTAGTCTACCATAGAGTTTCTTGCTGCTTCGCTAAAAGATTCGACTCTCGTGAAGATAGATCATGATCGCGATATAAGAAATTCGACGTGTTATATAGTCAGGTAATAAGAGTTGCTACGTAGTTGTAGCAACATATTGGCTTATTTTTACTAAATATTTGTTGTCAAAATATTTGACACTGTGTAGGCTATGTATAGTAATCAATCTTAGTTATTTTCATGAAGCATTTGTGTGATTTGTTTTGTGGTTTTTATTTATGTTGTTTGTGAAAATTGGCATAGGATAGTGTTGTTCGAAATGGTCTCATGATATACCTTTATTTCAAATTTTAATTGGACTGGAGTGGCTCTATTTTCCAAGAAGCCCAATTCTCTTGGTTTGGGCCGGGTTGGGCCGGTCCGGGTACCAAATAAACTCAAGTTTGGGTTGAACTAGAAGTGAAGTTTTCAGGCCCATTTAAGGCTCACGGCCTTATTGAAGCTTAAAAAAGTTTTGTATCATTGTATATATATTTAATTTTTTGTAATATAAGTTATTTTCATTTACTAAAATATATTTATCACTGAATGGAAATATTTTAATCAACACTATAGTCTTGTAGTAGTATTTTTGACTCATCTTAAACTAACAAATCAAAAAATAATACTCCTTTCGTTTCACTCATTGTGTCTATCTATGTTCAAATAAGGAAATAATTAACCGTGTAAAAACACTTTAAAAATTGTAAGATTTATCTATTTTTTATTATTTTATCTTTTATTTTTGATCTCCGGGGATCGAAAGAGTAATATTATTCTATGCTAAAACATTAATCACGAGGTATATTATTATTTTGTTTGATCATTAAAATCATATGCCAAACAAAAAGCTGATGGCATTCAATTCGCTTTTTTAATACTTCCTCGTTATCCCAAACAAATAATGACCAAGAAAAGTCAAACTTTGCAAGGTTTTGTAAAATGAATGCAAGAAGGTCAAAACAAGAAAGAAATCAAGAAGGTATAAAGTTGTCCATTTTTGGACAGCATGACACGGTTATTAGAGTAATATTAATAAGATTTGACAACGAAAATATCCATAAAGTTCGTGAATAATCGTATAATTTTCTTTTGTTTTTTTGAGAAGAGAATAATCGTATAAGTTTGAAAAGTAAGAAATTGAGAATCAAGATATTTGTGAAATTAAAGGCGAAAATCACCAAAAATGGACAAGTGGTGAATATTTATGGACGATATTGGAGTCGGTCCCACTTGGTCGACTCCTCCACACCCATTTATTCCACGTCTTGCTCAACCACTAGACTTTCAACCTCTCTAAATTTGTTGCTCCCTCCTCTCACGAAATAGTTGTCACATTATCAACGATACGAATTTTAAAAAATAGTACTTTCTTCGTTTCTAATATATCTTTCTATTTTTTCTTTTTAAATTGTCCCCCATATATCTTCCTAGTTATTTTTGAACATCATACTACAATAAATTATTACTCCCTACCCTTACTTTATCAACTTATTTATTTAAAATACCATATATGATCCATCACTATCTCAATTAATTAATATATCACTCACCACTATCTTAATTAATTAATATATCACTCTTTCAATGTGAAACTCTTTCTCCATTCAATACAAACTCAATCACCTTTTATCTACTCACAACAAACTCATCTACATTTTTTCTTAATCTCCGTGTCACTCCCTCATAGGAAGATATATAAGGGACGGAGGGGAGTACTATAGTTGTAGATAATACTAGGTATTATTATGAGTGGAGTAAGGGTCCACAATAAATGTGAGTGAAGTAGTGAGAAATACTACCTCCAGTCCTCAAGTTTCTTCCTATCTTTCCTTTTTGGGACGGTCCTCAAGTTTCTTCCTAGTTACTTTTGGATATTATCCCACAACAAATTATTATCCCTTACTCTTACTTTATCAACTTATTTACCTAAAATACCATATATGGCTCACCATTATCTTAATTAATTAATATATCACTACCCTTAATGTGGGATTCTTTCTCCACTCACAACAAATTCAATTACTTTTTATCTACTCTTAACTAACTCAACAACTTTTTTCTTAATACCCGTGTCAGTTCCTCCTAGGAAAAGACTTGGAGACCGGAGGTAGTATAAGATTAAATATAATGTATTATGTGGGCCCTACTGCAATAAATGGAAGTAACAACTATTTCGTGGACGGACTTAAATAATAAAAATGACAATTATTTCGTGGACAGAGAGGGTAGTATTGTTTTCAACCAAAAAAGAAAAACGAATTTTTACTATTTTCTTTTTTTGGTATAGACTTTAAGGACTTTTTTTTCTGAGACGAAAATAATACATTCATTAGTTAAGCTAAATCGGCTTGAACAATATTTAGGAAGGAGGATTTGAGGGAAGTCTCACATTAATATTTAAATAATTTTGAGGAGTATTTAAATAATGCGCATCGCATCCCACAATTTGAGGTGGGATCTCGATGTCTCTGTTGTCCGACTTAAATTGTTGAAGAATGTTTAAAATCCAAATGTTAATTACTTAGATACCCTTCAATTGAGGTAAAAATACACTTACACCTAAACCAATCTTGTTTGTACAATTTTGTACTCTTTAATTTAGACAAACCTAAACATCTAGACAAACCTAAACATCTAATCAAGAAAAATTGATAGGTATTTCTAGTACGTGCTATACCAAAAAAAAAAAAAAAAAAAAAGTTACATTTTTTTCAAAATGATGAAAATTTTATAATCGTTGTTCGAAAGTGTGATATGAGTTATGACCTTAATAAGAGAAAGTCCCGCATTTAGAGATATGGATTATGCTAAGATTTTTGCTTAATGTGATGGGATGAATTAATTGTGCAGAATTTTCGTCAACGTCAACAATGTTGGCTAATTTAATACACTAGGAATTTTGTGATTGAGAAGAATTCTGCAAATATCTAAAGATTTTATTCGTGCAATCACAAGTTCAAAAGAAAACGAGTTGCGCATCGACACGTGATATTATATCAAATCGATAATTGATGGGTCTATAAGACGATGGGCAACGACAATCACCACTAGTGTGCATGATCGTTGCTGTTGCGATCACAAAATGGAGATTGTTACTATTGCAAATCGCGAAGTTGCATAGAGAAGATCGAAATTGTGATCTTTTGGGAGACGTGATCGCAAGAAAAAAATGAAAAAGGCAAAGAGTTGGTGGCCACATAGCACATTGTAAGAGAGAATTAATGGTCACATAGGGCACTCTCATTCACCAAAAACTTAATGAGAAATTATTATATTTGGTGATTTCTATTATAAAGAAAAAAAAGAATCATCATGAACTTTACAAATAGAATGGAGATCGCCACTACCCATAGTCTAAATATTAGAATATATTTACATATCAATCAAGTAGACTGTTAGGGAAGGAAAAAGTCTTTGTTTCATTTAATTATTATTTCTATAGTTTAAATTGAGTCGACCATGCATATATAATAATATAAATAGTATCTCCAACATAGCATAGTGGTACTGCTACAACTTACATGCATAATGATAATATTAAACATATGATTAAATTACAAATATATAAAATAATTTATTTATATGCAAAAAGACCGACATTGGATGTTGTATTCAGAGAGCAATTCCACTATCCACATATATTTGACTGTGTTAGTAGTTTAAGTTGAACCAGACTGGCCACTCTCTCTGTCTCTCTCTCTCTCTCTCTCTCTCTCTCTCTCTTAGATATATGCAGTTAGTCGGCAACTCCACCATATTATTATCTCTCTAATATTAGACTTTTCCAAAGGGGTACTCTATAAATAGATGCTAGCTTTTAAAAAGTTTGAAAAAAGGCAGCATTAATTTTATCACCTCACACCTCCATTAACAGAGCTACCTTCATTGATATATACACACAGGGGCAACCAGAGAACATATATACTATAAAAGATGGGTTTCAATCGTGGTGGGTTTCTTTTTGCCGTGTTGGTGGCGGCGGCGGCGGCGGAGCTCGTCGGAAAAGCTGATGCATCCACCTTTATCGTCGGAGACAATCTTGGGTGGAGGGTTCCTAATACCTCCGCCGACTACTCCAACTGGGCCAGCCGGAATGCTATTCGAGTTGGAGATGTTCTTGGTACGTTCATACTCTCTCTCTCTCTCTCTCTATCTCTCTCTCTCTTGAGGATTAAGCTCTTAGTAAACTTGAATATGTGGTGCACATGCTTTTATCTGAACGTTTTTTATTTTATTTTTAATTTCAATGTATTTATTTATGATTGAGTGTAAGATTGTCAGATTGTGTGAGCTCAAAGTAGTACTAATAGATTAGTTATTTAACAATTATTTAATTGATAAAACTATTGTACTAAATCATGACAGAATAATTATGATCCGAATTCGGTAAAGACGAGAAAGCAGCTGTGAATCGGTATAACTAATTTAGAGCAAAAAATTAAGTACTTAGATTCTCCTTTTCTCTTGACCAAACTTTAAATGATTACATCTCATTAAGTAGTTAAATTCTTGAAAATTTTGATTTTTTCATTTGAAAGAAACCATAGATTTTTCTTCATGATTGTGTTGAAACTTGAAATAATTGAAGAAAGAAAAATGTATTCTAACACAATTCTTTTTTTTTTTTTTTTGCAGTGTTCAACTTCATGACAGGTCAGCATGATGTAGCTCAAGTAACAAAGGCTGGATATGATGGGTGTACCGCAGTCAATCCCATAATTTCTCTCTCCACAGTTGGGCCTTGGAGTATTACCATCAACTCCACCGGTGAGCATCACTACATTTGTACAATTGGCTCCCATTGCTCCTTGGGCCAAAAATTGGCTATCAATGTCACAGCCCCCCCTAGCCCCCCGACTTCGGCTCCAGTACCGGCTCCTTCCACCCCCATCCCCGTCCCTACACCCCCGATGGCTGCCCCTACACCTTCGGTATCACCGTCACCAACACCAACACCAACACCAACACCAATGTCGATGCCGCCAACGCCAATGTCAGCACCGGCACCAGGACCGGGAATGGGCATGTCTCCGACACCTAGTGGTGGCCCATCAATGGGGGGGCCACCAGCAGGTGGCCCGGGATCGGCTCCGCCCTCCATGGCTACTCCTGGAGACGAGGGCCCGCCTGGGCCTCCTAGCTCGTCTACGCTTTCGACTATGAGTGCTACATTGGCCGTATTCGCCGCCGTCGCCTTTGGGCTCACCGTGTAGAATGGTTTGATTGGTGTCGCTTTATGTATTTACCCGTTAGCTTATGGCATTTGTTTGTATTGTTGTTTATGATTGTGTAGTTCACGTGGACAGCAGGACCATTGTTTTGATTTTATTTCTCTGACATTGAGATGAGAGAGAGTCATGTGTTTGTGGATGTTTGTGTAGTTAATAATATTCATTGGTTGTTTATTTCAGTGTCACTATTTGTATTATTGTATATCATATTTTAATTATATTTCACAAAGTTTGCATAGAGGGAAATTGAAGTAATAACAACCATACATAAATATTGATACTTTCAATTGTAGAAGTAATACTTTTGAGTAGAGAAAATATTACTTCACTCACAAATTGAAACTAGACCTCAAAACTCAATCAAACCAGACCAATCGATATAAATTGGTATTGCAAAATAAATAATGCACATATATATATGATAAAAACTGAAGTTTCAAGACAACAAAACATACACATATTAGCAACAATACTTTCCCAAATTATCTCCCAAAAAATGTTGTAAAAGGGGAGCAAGAAGAGAATATAATACTTCAGCCATCTGTATTTCATCAAAACATAATAGCTCCCTATATGTACACTTTCTAATCTCTCCAGTTAACCTAATGATAACTAATCAAAATTTTGTCATAAACAACGAACAATATTCCTTTCCCTCTCAGACAGCAGTATAATAAACTGAGGCACAGCATGAAAAAGATACAAATTTTATAAACAAGGCAAACCTCCAGAAACATCAGACCCATTAGAGCACTCTGGCAAGCGGCCAACCGGTAGATCATTCCACGCCGAGCTACATAAGTTAAAAAGAAATAGGCGGATTAAAGCTCGTTTCAGTTAAACTTTTGTACCGGCCTGAGTATAGGTGTGCGCAGAAGTGCCAAAGTTGAAAGAGCATGATATTGTTGACAACAAAACTTTGCATAGTCCAGCACTAGGATCGGTGAAACACTAGCTTGCACAAGATTGAGCATCGACCGAGTCCACTTTCAGCTGTAATTTTATTTTTCCAGTAATAAAGGAAAAACGAAAGAAAAGAAAAGGTAAAAAGAAATTATTAGATCAACCATCATTGAACTTCAAAATGGAGACAAAAGTCGAGAGGATTAACATACAAGATTAAGATGGTTTGACAAAGCCCCATGTAAGAGTATTTTCAGCTTTTCACACTGGTCAGTTCTGTGGCCTAATCGAATCGACTCCTCCAGCATGCCCCATAGGCGTTCCACATAAGTATATGGAAACCAAACTGCAGAAGGCTTTTTGCGACGGATAAGATCACCAGGTCGCTGCAGATAATTACAAAACCTGTTTAGTTCTTCGCTTTTTAAACCACCAGGACAATTTTAGCCCCTGACAGAGACCAAGTATAAAGAGTACTACAAAACTATGCACATGGCTAATGCATTCCAACACGACAGTAGTAAGAATCAAAAGTTCCATCAATCAGAAGAAAATTGGAATTTTCATTGAAGCTATTGGTTATTCCGTAATTTCATCAGCAGATGGAATTTCAACAGATCATGTATGCTTCTACAATCTAATCATGACATTGATGAATACCAATTATGCAGACCGCCCAAAAAAATCAAGCTAGATACCCTGAAACTGATGGAAATGACCAGTAAAGTGTAAGGCGTACATGGTCAAAAACCAAAACTAAGCCTACGTCAAGAACTCTGCTAGTGCCTAAACTGATTATTCTAGAATGAGAGTTTTTTTTTTTAAGTGAGATGTAAAGAGAAAATGGATCAGACTGTAGATCAAATAATGTTCACTTTTGGAGTCCATTGTACGTAATTTGGAAAGCATGTCATTCTTGCAACAGCTAATTCCACAGCTAGAAACGCATATCGATGCTAATTTAATCAGATAAAGGACAGCCATAAAAGTTCTCTAAGTACGTAACGATTACAACAATCTTTTATGAAAATACTTTCAGGTATTTACTTGACTGGGTAATAATAATATGAATCAATCACATGGTTTTCTCTTTCCCATTCATCTAATAATTCCGGAATATAAGTGAATAAGATCCCATGATCATACATCATGTTCAAGAGTAAAAAGTAAGTACAGATTCAGATTCTAAAAGATCAAAGCAGATAAAATTTAAAGTTCAATAGAGGTCTAAATGAGAAGCGAGAAAAATAGAAGGCACGACTTACAATAGACGCCAAATTTTCCATGTACTCAATCAGCAAATTGGTAGCCTCTGTATGTCTGCCGTAATCAACATACAGACGAAATAGGGATGCTGGATTCGATTCATTTCCAATCATTCCAAAAACACTTTCACTGCGATCACCCTGTCAAAATCATTGACAAATTAGGAAAGAGTTATGTATGTGCCATTTGTTCTAATGCACAAGAACTGCAAAATAAAAGAAAATATTGAGATAGATGCAGTATAAACAATTAGACCAGCACTTTTATAAACCCACTTTCTTGTCTTACATTTTGAAGATTCCGATTTTCCTCTTAACAGTTGGAATATGAAACACTTCTCACTCAAAAATGAACCAGGATGCCCCAAGCAATAAATGGGTCAAGATGCCACAAGCTATTCAAGTGTCCGGTCGGAAAAAAAAAAGGATGTTTGAGATCGAACAATACTTTTAACAAAAAATTGATTTGTCCCGACAATTTGAGAGCAAAGGAGCACTGTAATATACATGTTCAATATACTATGGAATGTTGCATAAGTAGAACTCTTTTTCAAACTTTAAAATCACTAATTCATCTCACAATAGATATTTATGCCTTCAGCTTCACTAATGCCTACATCCAGAATTATATAACGCAACACCAGCTATCCCAATTTCAAGGTTAGCTATGAGAAAGTTGAAGATCAATTTGAAAGCCATCATTTCTTAAGTATGCTCGTAACTGAAATGCATGCTCAAGCCTTTGTTCAAAATGCAGGCAGTTCATATAATATTTACCTTAAAATGTCGGACCAACCATAGCGGCAAGTCAACTTGAGAATCAGCTGAAAGGAGAGTTCCGGCAACCACCAATGGTAATCTGGGATGAGATGCCCTGTATTTATCCTGCAAAACAGGGTCCAAGTAAGTTGTGTGTAATATCTTGAACTTCAAACAATCAAGAGATAGCTTGATAGGACCAAGCTACCTTAAAATTTAAGATAGAACAACTAGCATCTCAACTCTTACCTACTGTAAGATATTGCAACAAATATAAAGAATTATAAACATGAAAGCAAGCAATGAAGAAGCAAAAAGATGGAAACAGCCATGAGAAGGAGAGTGATTTTAGTTGGACATTTTTGTCGGACATTTGCAGAAAGCTATAAAATCCAAACAAGTTTCAAGCTCTTCCACTAGTGCATCAGTAAATAACTTTTAAAGTGAAGCATTTGATAACAGAAAATGTATAAAGGCTCCAAAAACATGGCAGATCGTGAAACATTATCAGGAGACGTATATACAGACAAAGAAATAAGAATGCATACATTAGGGGTAAAACCATTATAATATAATATGGTGCACAATGACAACAAAGAGAGGCATTAAGAAGTACGAACAAGATAGTGTTCAAGTATTCCCCAATGGCTACTTCCTGCAAATTGTTGTAATGCCGCAGCTGCATCATGTGACTCATGTTCAAACTCGTCTTGTGATGAAGTCAATAGCAGACCATACTGTTTACAATCTTTCCTGAGAAAAATAGGAATTTGCATTAAAATAGATTCATATAGAAATATATATAGCTTGAGAAACCTCAAAAGATTATCTACATAACATTGTTTTATAGGGATAATTCAAGAATCATCCAAACTACCGCTCAAATGAGATGATAAGATTTTGATCATATAGAGGACCACATCAGAGCAAATATATCAATACATTTACTTACCCGTGCAACGAGGCACCTAGCCTACTTGGGCAGCATTTCAGAGCCATAGTTACAAATACCCTTTCAAGTTCCCTGAAAATTTGCCATAATTTTGTATAATCAACACATAGAAAACATTAAGGGACCAACAGTTTCTAGGCCAAAAATCATTAGAAGGTAGGATTAACCTTTTAAGACCAGAACCCTTCCAGAATTTGAGGATCACTGTAAACGCCATGTCATATAAGCTTGATTCAACCAACAGATCAATAAGGTCGGCTGATGGTTTATCGGTTCCTGAATGAAAATCATCAAGATAGGGATAAGGGAAATGAGAGGAAGCCTGAGCAAATCTAGGCTGGAAATAGTCTAATAATAGCATGAGCCACTAGGCCAAAAAAAGGTTAATTGAGAAACACAAATTTCAGCATATGGATAAAGTTAAAGAGTGTAGTTCAAAATAACCAAATTCAAGTAAATGGAAAAAGTAACTGTAAAGTAGCTATTGTTTTGTAATACCAGTAAAGCTCCACTTGATATTCGCCAACGAAAGCAAGTATTCTGCTGATGTTAAGACAAACTCCTTTTCAAGTTTCTCAATGTCTATATATGATGGAAGCTTTTGAAGCAGAGAATCCCCAGCAGGAGCTGAAGCAGAAAGAGCAAAAGAAGAGATCTATTAGGAGACAATATACGGGAGAATCAGAATAACACATCACAATAAGTAAAGAATTTTAGAACTTTAGGATGTGTAGGATAAATGTCCAGAATCTTTTAAATTATTTCTTATCAAATGGATCCTAATCCTCCCCAATAAATAGCTCTAAAAGAAAAGGTCAAAAAGGGACTTGGAGGATTTGAAATCCAAAGCAACACAGTTCTGTGAAAATATTCAGAATCTTTCACCCCAAATCCATTGATCCAACACAACCCCAATTCCTTATCAAAGGTTCATTGTAAAGGATGATTTACATTGTTCTAGCTTGGCTATCCTAGCCTTTTTATTAGGATAGGTTTCTTTATCAGGAGAGATGTCATCAATGAAGGCATCAATCCAAGCATGTGATGGATGAACAAGTTGCAGGGCATTGATAGCAGCAGCAAGCCCATTCAGCCTCTCTTGCAGGGTAAAAGACCTGAGTTGATGATCTTTTCCTGCCGCTTCAGCTCTCAAGCGCACAGAATAACGATATATGTATCTTGCTGCTCTACGCCACTTATGCCTATGCGCCTCAAATGCATAAAGTAATTTGAAAGGGTTTGGCTTTGCTGAAATATCAGAACGCTCTGCCTGCCAAGCAAATCAGTTAATAACTTTGAGATACTAAAAGTTACTCTATTTAATTGACGATTCCAAAAAAATTTATAAATCAAATAGCAAACCTTCCAGGCAAGCTCTCGCTCTACTTTCTCCACTAAACCAATCAACGGTAACTGGCCATTACATAGTATCTGCAAGGTAAAAAAGAAGTGCAAAAAGTTTATGTGAAAGTACTTCCAACATATGCATCCCACCTCAATATCAGTTACTGAAACTAAAGTAGAAATCAAAGAAATGAATCAAAATAAAAGGGAACAGAAGAAACATTGCAGGCCCAACTACACCATATTAAAAATATCCAGCATCATGTAACCGTCATGTCTATCGTGTTCAAATAAATTAATGGAATGACAAGAAATTGAAGCAGCATTAAACAGAAGACAAAATCCTAAACTCAGTTCAGTTTTACCATACGCAAAATTTAATATTTTATAATCCATTACAAGGTTCAACTTCGACGCTGCATAGCTTCAATAGCAACTAAGCAAGTAATGCATCGAAAAAGAAAAAAGTGGTCCAGGAAGAGAATAGAATGATAGAGTGGGAAAGTTGGAGGGATAGAGGAGAAAGAGACAGTAAACCTTTGCAGCACCACGCTCATAAAGAACTATAATGAAACGTCTTAAACAGATGATCTTGCTTTCCTCATCTGGATTTGAAATTATAGCACAGTATGCATCATGGTAGTTATTAAGATCCAAAGTGAATGTGAAGACATTTGCCCACAGTCTGCCCTTTACAGTAGTCACTGATTCCCCAAGGTTTTCCTCGGATGTACCCACAATTCCAAGAGCTTCATCAACTTGCTCAAGTGCGGCCAGTGCAAAATGGCAAGCAGCTTGACTCACATTATATTGTTCAAAGAGCTGCATCACCCATTGATAATAATGAAGCTTCCATGCTGCAGTTGAGGAGGAACTGCCTGCAAGAAAGAAATAATAAACTACATGAATAAAGAAGCAAAAAGCCAGGGGAATCAATTTGGTAAGGAAGGTGTACAATAAAATTCTTATTAACAGCTAACGTAACTGATATCAATTTGAAATCGTCCTGCTTCAGATGGCAGACTTTGTATAGCTTTGGAAGATCCTTCTACTGATGCAGCTCTGAACAACAAACAAATGAAAAAAGATAAATAGAGCATTCTTTCATACAGTATATATAGAGATTAGCAATTCCAAAAAAGTAAACTGAATTACGTTAAAAAATTATCCATCTAAAACATCTTTTGAATAAAGCCAAAACAAATATTTAAATACACAAAATATATCGAAATTCGAAAACAAGAATTAGAGAACAATCATAATCAATCCAGCCTTGCGAGCAGTAAGTCCCATATGGACAATCACAACAACAAAGTACAAGCAACAAGTTACATAAAAGGTCAACATGTCCAGAGGGAAGACAATTCATTGAATTGAATCTTTCATTTCCTTCAATCATTTTCTATCACCTTAATATATTGATTCTCAGACCTGTACCAATGAAATAATTTAATACCTGAAAAAGCATCGAAGCGCTTCCCCAACTTTTCTGTCCTTAACAGGACCATGCAGTTCATGTTGTGTCTGAGCAACTAGACAACATCCAAGAAGATGGAATAGTGCAGCCAATTTGCCATCCACAGTCTGAAGACTTTCAAAACTTTTTTCCTTACATGAATACGCATCCACCAAAGTGAGCAAATACTACGAAAAACAAGCCCACCTCTCAGGAACACATCCAAAATCAAAACAAGTGTACAGAAGTTTAGGGATAAAAAGAAAGAAACCTCAGTAGCACAGTATTGATTGTTTCTAAGTAATATCAGTGCAAGATCAGTTGAATTGCTGAAGAATGCCGAAGATTCTTCCTCACTTCTTCCCCAAATTATCCAGCTGATGAGCCCCCTACTTAAGCTAACCAAGCTGATGGGATTTGGAAGTCGACTGAAAAAGAGGTTGCCCAGTTCTCTGGAGGAACTTTGCATGCTCAATAGTAGGATATGTGCTAATGAAAATTCAGATTTTCCAAGCTTCCGATTCCACAATCTTTTATCCCCACTGCAATCTGATGAGGGGGAGAGAGAGAGAGAGAGAGCCTCAGAAGTTAGATCAACTATTAAACATAACACTCATTTAAACTAGCAAAGTAATATCAAATCATAAATATATGACGGTAAGCAAACGATAAATGATCCAACAGAAGTGAATCCAGATCCGATATGATCCTACCAATTTGTAAGGATGAAAGCTTATAACTGAAGTCCTCAATTGCCGGCGATTCAGATGGTGTTGTCCCCAAGTAATGGATAATATGCCATTCTGTCACAATCTCTTGAATCATTGGTATTAACTCAACTTTAACCCTTGAAACCTCATCATATGACATGTTAATCTGCATAAGAAAGGGAATTAAGTTGCTTCACTGAACCAAATTGAGCTACTAGCACTCTAGAGAGACTACTGTTTCTTATCACCAAAAGGGAACAGTAACTAGAGTTTTAAAATATGCAAACAGTTCAACTTCCTAAAACCAAACTATTAATGCATAATGGGGTACAGTTCACAATTAAGCAGCAAAACTGCAGCATAGAGCCATAGGTCATAAACTATGTCATATTTACAAGCTTCAACATGGACAACATTATTTCTTTCACCTTTCAAAGGGAGCCGGAAGGAATATTGAAAAAATAATGCTCCCCAATAATATTAGAAGATGATATAGCAAGACATAGGAAACCAAACATGTAAAATCCATAATATATTGTGCACGGGAATAGAATGTAAAGGGCCAGGGAAATCAGTCAAGCTGATTTAACCATTTCCTGAACAATCACAGTATAGAGATATGATGTCATAGTGCAGAAACAAACATTTGGCTCTACATTAAGGAATACCAACAAAAGTAGAATAGATTTAATCACAAAATGGTTTGAAGGATCCAAGCATAGGGGCTCTTTTAAGCTTCTAGGTGTTTCAGAATTCTTACAACTAACTTATCCCTCCTTCACTAAGAGTCTATGAAAATGAGAGAAAATATTTAAGGACAATAATTTCGTCTAACATATGTACAATATAATGCAAACTGACCTGCCCACTGATGCTAGTCATATAGCTTAGCAGCATAAGGACATCCAACACGGAATCAAACATCACTTGAGCAATTTGGGACATCGACTGCACTATTGCAGAACCATTTAAATGGAAGATAACTGTTGCATCCGATTCAAGTTCAATTTTTTGAGGCACTAAAAACTTTAAGTAGCTCTCAACCACATCCAAAACCTTTTTCCATGTGTTAGCTTTATGGCACAATACATGAAGGAACAAAAACATATTTGTGGAGAATTTTCTCAGGTTTTTATGATTTGAATATTCTTTCTCCCAGGCAGCATCACCTTCAAGTTCAGAAATTAGTATAGTTGTCGAAGAATTATATCCAGTTTCTAGAATCTTTAGAAGACGGGGAACAACCTCCTCAGAAGATATATGAGGTGATCTAAGAAGCGATTCGTAAAATATAGTTGATGAAGCTTTGCCCAACTGCTTGTTCACATTTCGAACGCATTGTAAGAACTCAAAGAGAATCTCTCTCTCAAACTCATCACCCAAATCCAGCTCGCGGCCTATATACTCTTTCTGATCCTCAAAAGTGCCTGGTCATATAAGTCGAGGAGTTTATCAAGAGTCAGTTGCAGTAAACAGATTTTATTACGAGGGTGATAAGCTCAGCTCAAGCAAATAATCTGACATTAATAAATGTCAGGTATACCGTGTATGATATGCTCCATATCCTCCAAGCCACGGCATAGAGTGATTGCATAGTTCCTAATTATACCAATAGCACCTGTTGACGGATCCATGACCAGACCATATGCTGCATTGTATTTACACCAATTATTCACATAACGGGCGCAGAAAGTTTTCCAACATTGAAGAATGGAAACTGGACTGTCACTTCCACCCTACAACAGGATATGCATCAACTACATTATGTTAAGAACCATCCTCTTTAAGAGAAGTAGATAAAATAATAATAATAATAATAATAATAATAATAATAATAATTAAAAAAAAAAAGGTCAAAAAGCGCAACCACCCCAACAAGGTGGACTGCATTGGCTACATTCATTGTGTGCCATTCTGGTTGACCCTTTACGTAATGAAATATACATTTACTACTGGCAGTGGCACCTCTGAGTATACTGTTCTT
Source organism: Schizonepeta tenuifolia (assembly GCA_029490685.1). NCBI lineage: Eukaryota > Viridiplantae > Streptophyta > Magnoliopsida > Lamiales > Lamiaceae > Schizonepeta > Schizonepeta tenuifolia. The sequence goes on from CM055957.1 coordinate 84,216,641, forward strand.
TATTTTTTATTACAGTTGAATTGTTTTTAGTTTGAGTTTTACCATAAAAGCAAACAGGTCAATTCTGAGTACACTTACAAACCAGCTATTCAAATCATGCATGTGGCTTCCATGATCCGAAGTAAGGTTATGGAAATTAGGACTAAAGTTTTAATTACACAAATCTAAAGGTGCAGAAACTTGTCTTGGAGAGGAGGGACAATTATCATGAAATGTATCAAAATACCTGGTGCTCAATCAGCCACAATATCTCACTTTTCAGACCTTCAACAGTGAGGGAACTGAACTCAGAATCAGAGAAATGCTTGTTGTAATTCCTTAAAGTTTGTCTGATAACAGCGTTGCAATGAACCCCAGGAAAAAGCAATGCACGCAAAAACACAGAAGATAGAAATGACGTGATTTCCTCCTGCATAACAAGAAATATTCACCAACTTGCTCACAAGCTCCCCGAAAGTTTACATACAACAACAGCAACAAATATAATCCTGTAGCTCCAAAATATCATACTTAAAGCTGTTTAGCCAATTTTGACGATACTTCATCTGTATATTTTTTTGACGGAAATGCCATTAACATAACTGATCATATACTTTGAAAACAGCGCCAAAATTGTCACATAGAGACCCTTGCAATGGAATGACGGGTTTTATATCTAAATAAACAATATACATCCTCTTCCTTTTTCACAAGACCAGAGAACGGTTTCGGCGGATAAATGGTATATATTCCATTACATTGTAAAGAAAATCAATGAAATATTGTCATTGGTGAGTGATGAGAGAACAAAATCATAAAATCTACACAAGTACAGAGTCAACCATCTCTACAAGTACATTTCCAATATACACCTCATGGGATAGCATAGTCCAATATACACCTCATGGGATAGCATAGTAGTGTCTTCTCACAAGGTTAACAATCATAGTATCATAAGAGTCCTTTCTACTGTCTGCTAATCAAAGGGTAGGACGGCATAGACTATTTGTATCAAATCTTGTTCTGCTATCATGCTCTAAAAGAAATTAACTAATTCTGTTCAGAAATTCTCATCAGAACATATAGAACTTATAAGATGTAGGAAGTTGTTTCACATTGAATTTAGCTTAACACTGCCGCAATAATATGCATCAAATTTGGTCAGCAAAGACAGCAGCACAAACCGAGAATCATAGTGTTCTAGAGGCATACAACAAAGCATCAAGAGTATAACCCTAAACCAAAGGTGATACAGTTTTCAACAACAGTGAACAAGTCCACCGCTTAGCCTTCCGCATATTCTACATTAGTTACGGCAGCCTTCTCAAAGCAAGAATTTTAGAGTCGTTATATTCTGTTAAAGCAATACTGAAGTTCACATGTTCTCAAAGACTTGCAAGATTATGTGTGACAAAATTATTGGACAAAAGACTAGGATATGATTGTTTGTGACCATTGCAATTGTTATAATCCATAGACATAAACTGGTAGGAAGTTAGATTACTTATGGCACCTTTACGGAAGAAAATGCTGAATAGGCAAGCCAAAGAAGATCATCTGAAGAATGTTCAGAACTCTGAAATAGCTGGTCAGCAACCAAAGTTTCTTGCAGAGCATAGTAATGGATTAATCCCCTAACAAAATAAGGTCATTGTTAATCAAACTTGCAAGAGAAATGATTGATCATAGTTGTCAAGAAAAGCTTAGGGTGATAGAAGATATAACTCCAGGAAAACCACAAAGATCAACTTAGTTCAAATTATCGCACAGCGCAGAAAACAGGAACTAATCCCTATCCATTTCTAAGCAAGGACCAAATGATCCAGTTGGTACGATAAAGAATGATTTCAGCAGAAAAATAGCTCGTTTAAATTAAACAGCAAATGAAGAGCAATAATAAAGTTCAACGACTTACTCTGTGAAGCCTTTACAATGCAAATCTTGCATTATGAGGCCATCTTCCTTGAGAATCCACACTTCGTTTAAAGTAAGTTTTACATCAATAGGCCCACCCTTAAAACATTCGTAAAACGGATGTTACACAATGTTTGACAATTGGAAGATTGTAAGACCCTGTATAACATAATGTTCCACTGAATTACCTCTCCCAAGGGGATTCTTCTCGATGATGGCTCCAATGACCATGTCCTTTCTGCTACATTAAGCTGAAGCCCGAATAGATGGATTGATTCCGCTGTAACTTCCTTTACAATTTTCAAGAATGAACAAGTAAATACCATCTATTTTCAAGAACATCTTTTCATTAATTGCTACATTGTCGAGCCATGAAAAGTTAGGATTGTGTCTTATGCGTTATAGTTTCTCTGATATTAGTGGAGGTAAATTTGTTGTAGACTGGGTTAGTACTAGCAAAATGGAGCAACATTAACCTTGTCAAGATTTGAGGCTTTGCATTCGATGAGTTAGACAAGAGTGATCAAATATTGGCAACTGACACTGCTGAACAAATGGAAGAAAACGACTCTCACAAAAACATAAACTGCCTAAACAGACACTGTGAAATAACTCTGTTTGCATTCCATAAAATAGAAATTTCTTTCTCTGACCAGGGATTGAAAGACACCAAGAGTTTTTTTGAAGTCACGATTTCATATATGCTATAGTGTGTTGTTAACTACATGGAAAGAGGATGACCTACTTTATCACATCTCTAAATATGTAAACAACTCCACCAACCATTAGCCACTTGAAGTAAATAACATGTCAGGGACAAGATATTCTAGACTCCAAAACCTTGACACTAATATCAGACATTCCAAGTCCTTATCATACCAAGATTTTCCACGCGAACAAGTATCAGATCCAGAAATGCAAAATTATTCATACCTAGAAATGTTTATGTGATCATCAAGTTCAAAGAAACACATGAGCTGTGTTATTTTTTCATATGGTTTGCTTAAAGAATCACAAACGTTTTCTAAGTCAGATGAGGTAAAACACTGTATCAGCATGCATAAAGTTTAAAGTAAAAAGCGAAAAATTCAACTTTAGACAGAAACAATAGGATGTGACAACTCTACACATCGAAAAACATTAGATAATTTAGAAAAACCAACAAACAAATCAGGAGTGACATAGAAAGGAAAGATGGAGCATACCAAATTTTGTCTATGAAGCACTGCCAAAGGAATTACCCCAGTGTCAACATTAGCTTCTCCAGCCCACAGCCTAAGAAATGCACCTGGAAATAATGTGCGAATGAGATGTTAGGTATAAACCAATAAAAAACTATCAAACAGTACAAGAAATTGTTAGTATATATAACTTTAAATAATTAGACAAGTAATGCAAAGATGTAGGTATTAGTCAGCAATAAAAGTGATGCCTGCACCTCTATTATAGCAAGTTGCAAGATAAATATCCTATCACAGAATATAATGATGGTGATCATCAAATACTAAAATTAACTAATAGACTTTTCACACAAAATCAACTAGGAAAGATACCAAAAAATAATCATATGAATTATGAACAGTAAGTAACATAGTCTCAGATGCAGATATGACTAAGCTCAAAATTCGATTATATTAGTACAAAAAAGGAAATAATGCATGATTTTCTAAAAAGTAAACTCAAGGACCTGCCCTTGCAAGTTATTTTTCTTGTTTCTAATCCATCAAAAAAGAAGGAAGAATAGCGACAAGGTATTCAGTACAGTATAGCATCACTACAGTATAGATACCTCTGTTAGATATTCTATTCTATTTTAGATAGTCAATTTTCAGGGTCTAAAGTTGTACTACCATTTCTTTTACCCTATACTACTGCTAGCTACACATAGAAAGCAAAGCATCAAGCTATACACTTGTGACGTGGTTCGCCTTTTTTTGCTTGTATTGGACTACAAACAGTTAGCATAAGAAATTTGCTCTGTTTGAGACAAAGAGTCCTGAATCCATATTAATAGATCTAGAAGATAAACCAAAACTTTAATGCATGGTATATTGAGCAAGAAACTATTATACTTTTGTACTTAGCATGGAAACCAAAGTCATAGACTCATAATAATCAATTTCAAGTTGAGATTAAGAAATATAAATAAGGTCATTTACTTGCCTTTAGTTGCTGGAACTGTCATGGCATGACTGAAAATTTTACTGTGGCTTAGAAGGTCCCATACCCGAAAGCTCCCATCAGAATGAAGCACATAGAGAAGCTTTCTCTGCTGGACCTCTGATACCACTAAATCCACTACAGCAGCCAGATTCGGACTCCTAAATGACAGATTTTCAATAAATAGTATGAGATATTAAAACTACGCGAGACAGGCGAGGGCAATATAGAATCGTCTATCAAAAGAAGAGTGGTTGCCTCCGACAAAGGTTTTAATGCCCCTGGAGTACATATTGAACTGCTTTTCTGAGATTACGTGCAACAAAAAATAATCATGTTGAAGTTTTTAAAAAACCCACCATTGATCAAGTAATAAGAGTAGCACAGGCCAATCATAAAATAGAAATTTGACTCAAGAAAACCTCATTAAATGCTGAAAGAACTAGAACTGGCCCTTCTTTGTCCCATTTAACTATGTGTAATCACAAATCAAATAATTAATCCAAAAAGGGGCTAAGGTATTTTCTCGCAGGCTGAACTTTAATTTTAATATCACCTTGTTGCCTAAGTTTGATATCTATAGAGGTTCATCCGCATCTCCAAACATGTGAAGCCAGCTGCCAGCCATCTCTTTTCTATAGGTTGGAGCAGCTCATAAATATGCCAACAGCCCACCATGCAATTACTATCTAAACGCAACTCGAATTAGATGTTCATACCAGCACATCTCATGTCAGTTTCAACTACAGCCTTATTTCTAATCAATCTTATAAGAGCTTTCCATCAGAGGAAATGTTGTCTGATTGATCTTCAGTTCACCAGCAAGCTTTGGACTTCTGGATTACATTACCTTCAGTTTTGTGATCCATACTTAACAGATTTGGGGTTGAGACAATCTGCATGATCTAAACTCTCCATTAAATTTTAACATTGACTTTTTGAAATTCATTATTTAAGATTTTCCAAAATCAAATCCATTTCTTCTTAGAACAAAGTAAGCTCTGAGAGCTGTTATCCACATAAAACCAAAAAGCTGGACATCATTTACTTTAGGAGTGAAAAATCTACCTTGCCAATAGGCCCCACAACCGACCAAAACCAGCATCATCTCGCATTTCAATCACAAAGTCTGAAGATTAAATCATTAAAACCTCAGGAAATCAATAAAGAAGAGTGATTCATATATTAAACAATACTGAAGCGATAAAGAACCTTAGAGAGATACAATTAAGCTACATTTATGGAAACTCATATATCTATACAGGTCTACCATGCAATTGTTTATAACTTTAAGTCGTTAATAATAAAACTGATACTAGATCAGAAGGGGAAAGATGTTAACAAGAGAATCAATTGATCCACACAAATTTTGATATCAAGAGGGCAAAAAGAAACATGTCTCGAACAAAAATTGAAGTAATAGAACTATATTATAGACCTGAAGCGCTGGGATCAAGTGTGCCGAGCTGGAAGCAACTAATAGATCCGTCACTCCTCCCAATCATCATACATCCTTCTGACGCTGCAACAGCTGTTACTGCCCCACAATGAGGTTGAACTAGTGTATTATACTCAAGGAGCTCACTTAATGGGACAGACGAAGAAGTTCCATAGTCAAGATTGTTCCTCAATCTGATGAGATAAGCAACCCCTGAGATCGTCAAAGCATAAAGCACTGCAGAAGCATCCTTGGCCTACATACAAAAGACCATTAGAGACATAATTGATGCTGCTGGCCATATAGTAAAAGAAGGAAAAATTGAAGTAGCCACTCTAAAGCCAAGCATACCCCGTCTAATTTACAGACGAAGGCAAACGGGAAAAGAGCATCAGGAAATACAAGGCGCAGCCCAGTAGTTGATATATCTTTATGACTGCACAGTTCTACAATCTCCAGCACGTTTGGCTGACTCCTACTGATTTTACTGCGGTACAAAGTCATCAATGTGCAATGCACACGTTAAAAACAAGAAAAACTGCAAATACGGGATCAATAAATAACAGCAAGCAACCAAAATCGTGGTAAGGCCGACCGCGTGAACTAAACGCCTATTGAATAGAGAGAGAGAGAGTAATTGCAGTACCATATGAAATAGGAAGGAGGATTTCCAATGGCGCAGGACGAGGCGAAGTCTTTGACAAGAGAGTTGTCTGGATTGTTGTCGGCCGTAGATGTGGATGTGGAAGAAACAGAGACTTGACGCCACTCGATTGAGTCCGTGCTGAGCAGCGGGACCTCCATTCCCGCCATTCGCTCGCAGCTGCTGCTCGCCATTGCCACCGCCGCCGCTGATTGAAGAAATTCAGAACCGAAAATGCAGCGCCGGAGGTCGAGAAGGTAGAGTAGAGAGAGAGGGGGGGACTGACTGTGAGCACGAAGGGTTTTAGTCGCGGTGAATTGGGAGGGAGGGAGACGGTTTTGGGGTTTTTTCGCTCTTTAAATTTTATTTTATTTAATACTAGTAGTAGTTTGTTATTAAAAAAAAATAATAATAATAATTCTATTGAGATATATGGACATACTTGCTAGGAAAAAAATTAGAGACATATTTTGAAATAGCCATAATGATCATTAAAATATACTTCCTCCGTACTTGATATAAAGCACCATTTACTGTTCGGTGCGGAGTTTAAGAAAGCTAGTAAAGTTGTATAAAGTGGTGTAAAAAGACATAAAGGGTATTGTTAATCTTAACTTTTAATTACAATTAGCATTTCCTACTATAGACCACCCATCCCCCATTTAATTCTTTCATTGCTGCTTTTTTAATTTATGCACGTCATTTACTGTTTTTTTTTTGCACGGTAATTCATTTTTTTTTCCTGCTTTGCATTTCTCAAAAATGAAACATAAAATCTGTGGAATATGAAATTAAATTCATAAAACCAGTGACATAAAAATTTCAGATTAAATAACTTGGTGCAATTACAGTGAATTACAGTGAAGTCTTACAAGGAGGGAAATGCAGTGAATTTTCACTGCTTTGGTGCCAAAATTCAAAAATTACAATGAAAGTTCAAACTTTCCCACTTAAAGTACACTTAGGAGGGAAAAACTAAGTACACCTATCACTATAAAAAGCCATAAATGCTGCATTCAAGACAGAGATACACAGATTCTACACTTCCAAAAAAATCAGAAAAATTGCAGCAATGCAAACTGGGCAAAAAAGGAAAAATCTAAGTGACGAAGAGCGTAATAACTTGGCGCAATGGTTGCTTCAGCATAGCACGCACTCAGAATTACATCACGGTGCCAAAAAGAAAGCTGCTGCACTGTTCAACATTGATGCCAGCACAGTATGGCGCATTTGGAAGAAAGCAACATCTCAACAAGCCTTGGGCAGGCCTATACACCTTGTAAGCATGAAGAAGGGGTCAGTTCACAGAGATAGAAAGCATATTGATGCAGAAAAGGTAAATAGCCTATCTGTTTTTCAAAGATCAAGTATCAGAAACTTGGCATTAGGCATGGGTGTGAGCAAAGGCCAGGTACAAAACTGGTTGAAACATAAAGAGTTAAGGCCTCATACAAGTGCTATAAAACCATTTCTCACTGCTGTAAACATGCTGAATAGGATGAAATTCAGTCTCAATCAACTCAATTGCATTAGTGAAGAGGGGAAGATACAATTTCAGCCTATGTACAATGTGATTCACATTGATGAAAAATGGTTCAATTTAACTAGAACCAAAGGAAGGTATTACCCGGTAGCAGGAGAAGCTGAGCCACATAGAACATGTAAATCCAAGACATTTATTGAGAAAATAATGTTTGAGTGCATGGTTTCTAGACCTATCATTGATAGTAGTGGAAAAGTAATTTGGGATGGCAAGTTGGCAATTATTCCATTCACATATGAGGAGGCAGCACAAAGACATAGCAAAAACAGAGAGAAGGGCACCATGGTAACCAAGCCAATTCAAACCATTTCAAGAGCAGTAATGAATGAGATCTTTCTGCAGCAGGTAAGGTTTTCTCATGTCATTTTTTCACTATCAGAAGCTGTTCAATTCATCATTTAGCATGTAGTTCATGTTACAACCTTAACTGCTGCAGATGATACATATCATTAAAGCAAAATGTCCTGAATGCCTCAGCAAAAACATAATAATACAGCAAGACAATGCAAGGCCACACATAGATAACAATGATCCAGATTTCAGAGCAGCTGCATCATCTGATGGATTCAATATACAGCTTGTATGCCAACCACCAAATTCACCAGATATGAACATAAATGACCTTGGCTTTTTTAGAGCCATACAAACACTCAAGGATGAGAAACAGGCAAAGACAGTGGATGACATGATCAAAAATGTCAAGAAATCTTTTGATGAGTATCCTGCCTGGAAAATAAACAATGTATTCCTAACTTTACAGGGCTGCCATGAGGAGATCATAAAATGCAGGGGCAGCAACAACTATAAGATCCCACACATGGGCAAAGATAGATTGATGAGGCTTGGCTTGCTGCTAGAATGCATCACAGTGGATGAACAAGTTGTAATAGAGGGTTGGGGATATTTGAAGATGCATGGGATTGAAGGAGGATTGATCTACAAGAATGAAGACATAGTTGCTGGAGTGGAACAGATGCACATAGAAGATTAGAAGATCTGCCCTTGAAGTGAACAGATTTGGAGTTTTTTGGACACGGTTTACAGGGACAAACATTTTGTATGTAGTTGATGTGTTTGGAGTGTAAACTGACTTTTGATCATAAATGTAGTCTCAGCTTATTATAAATGAAGATCTTTTTGCATCATTGACTCAAGTGCATGCCCAATTATGCCTCCAAAACTACAACAGAAAATCTGTTGTAGTGGTGGCATATGAGGGTGCAAAGAATCAAGTATAGCAGTTGTTCTTATGAAATGCATATGAGGATGCATAGAAACAAGTATAAAATCTGTACATATCAATTGAACCACAGAAAGCATAGAATCAAGTATAGCATCTGTTCTCATCAAATGCATCAAAGAGTGCATAGAATCAAGTATAGAACCTGTTCATATCAATTGAACTACAGAAACAAGTATAGAATCTGTTCATATCAGATTAAATATCAAAATTTGCACACACAAGGCATCACCAGCCTTCCCCCACACATATCAGCATAAATATCAAAATCTGCACACACAAGGCATCACCAGCCTTCCCCCACGCATTCAATAAAGCTGAAAAAAATATTTACTGTAAATAGAACTCATCACCTATTTTCTGGGCGTGAAGTTCACAAGGAAGCCCTTAGCAATGTATTTCTGCACCTATTCCTCGTAGGTGAGATTAATGTCAGCTTGATCCTCCCACTGCATCGCCGGCACCGAGCTCTCACGGTCCGCCACCGAGCTCTCAGGAGGATGTGGAGAATGCTCATCATTGGGCGTGGGAAATTCGGACTCGGGCACCACAGTATCATCGAAGAGTGGCGGCGATTCACGTCTGAGCGGCGCCGGCGGCGAATCTGGCAGAGCTCCGTCGGCCAAGAGCGGCGGCGAAGGAGACTGACAATCAGAGTCGTCAAAGAGCGGCGGAGAAGGATTCTGGCACTCAGGGTCGTCAAAGAGCGGCGGAGATGGATTCTGACACTCAGAGTCATCAAAGAGCGGCGACGACGGAGTGCGAGTATGGAACTCGTCATAGAGCGGCGGAGAAGGAGACTGACGCTCAGAGTCGTCGAAGAACAGCGGCGAATGAGTTCGCGTCGGAGCGGCGTCATACATCGGCGCCGATGGAGCGTCGGACTCTTCATTGAGCGACGGCAAAGGGGGTTTCGCCACCAAGCTCTCAGATTTGGGGAAGGCGGCATTGATCGGCGCCATTATAGGGACGCAGAGGTAAGATTACAGTTAGGAAATGCAGAGATGAGAGTGGAGACAGAGAGAGGAGAAAACCCTAGGGCGTGAAAAACACACAATACAATGCGCCGAATAGGGTTTGGGGGGTGGGAGATTCAGGTGATATTTGGGGGAATTTGGGCTGCAAATTGGGTTAGGGTTTGGGAATTGGGTTGGGTAGTGGAATTAGGTTAGTTGTATTGGGGTTGGGTTAAATAGGGTTAATTAAGGTTGTTAAAACTGGATTTAATTAATTAATTTTGTTAATTTTTTTAATACAGGTTTTAATTAATTTTGTTAATACAGTTTTAATTAATTTTATTAATACAGGTTTTAATTAATTTGCTAATTATCATAAATTTTGATAATGAATTTAGATTAGATGATTAAAATAAATAGTGGGTAATTATTGGTATTAGTGGATTAATTAGATTTGGTTGGATTAGGTAGTGGTTGATAAAGTAATGGCAAATGGTGTAAATAAGTGAAGTCAAAAAGGGTGTAGGAGTCCATAAAGTGAAGTAGTGCATTATTTCAAGTACAGTGAATGGGTAAGTAGTGCATTATTTGAAGTACGGAGGGAGTAAATTTTGGCCCACCTTCTTTAAAAATATAAATTTTGGCCATTTTTTTCAATTTAGGACGAAAATACCCTTAATGAAATGCTGAGCGGGTCGGGTTTGACGCGGGCGGGCGCGGGTCGGGTCGGGCGGGTATGAGGCATTTGGTACGTTTCGTACAAATTTAGTCATATTAGTACCAATTGTTCTACTACATCTGGTACGAATTTAGCCTTATTAGTGCCAATTGTTCCAGATTTGGTACAACATGGGACGAATTGTCAAATTAGTTCCAGATGTTCCATGTTATAATATGGTACTCCTGGGACGAACATTCCAATTATTTAAAGTTATACTACTCCGATTTTGCGGCTCCGCCTTCGGCTCCGTCTTCGCTCCGATTACTAATATAAGGATAATCGTCAGGCAACAATTTAGATTTTTTCGGCTCGCTCCGAGGCCTTCGGCTCCCCTCGCTCGAATCTTGACCAAAAAATAAGCGGCAAACAAAAAAACGAAGAGGCAAACAAAAATTTGGAAATTAAAAAAAATTTGAAAAATAAAAAAAAAAACAGAAAAAAGGAAAAAATTCTGGAAAATAAAAAAAACAGAAAAAAAGAAAAAGAAATCTGGAAAATAAGAAAAAGAAATCTGAAAAAAAAAACAGAAAAAAAAAGAAAAAGAAAAAAATTCTGGAAAATAAGAAAAAAAATAAAAAAGAAAAGAAAAAAAACTGGAAAATAAAAAAAAACAGTAAAAAAAGAAAAAAAAATTGAAAAGGAAATTAAGTGTCAATAAAATGGATCAAAGAGTGATGGATCACAAATAAAAGAGGGAAAGGGGTATTTAGGTCCTAAGTTCAAAAAAATGGCTATAATTTATATTTATGAAGAGGGTGGGCCATAATTTATATTTCAATACTCATATTGGCTATATCACATGATATTCTCAAAAAATTATATCATTGTCTTTACCATCGTATATCTGAATATAGTGTGTCCATATAGCACTACCCAAAAAAAAATCAAGCATGAGTACATATATATTGTTTTACTTGGATGCCAAAAATTTATATACAAAAACTCTCATGCGGGTGTGGATCTCGTACGCATTCAAATTTGTTAATTTGATTAGAGTTTATTAATATTTTATTTAAAATTTATATTAATTTAGTAAAAAGAAATATTATTAATATAAATATAATTGTGTTGAAATTCAACTGAACATACATGATGGTGTCTAAAAAAAAATATTATTAATATAAATATAATTGTATAAAAAAATAGGATAGTGCTATTTGGACATATTATGTCCAGACATACGATGGTAAAAATAAAGATTCGACGGAATTTTTTAACTAATAATTTAATTTCATAGTTTCGATAATTTGGTTATTAATAGACATACTCTTTTTAAATTTTAATTATAAAGTTTCATCTCAATTTAAATTCGCAAGTTTAGGAGTTGGGTGTGCATGAGAGTAAAATTTGGAAGCGGGTGTGCATGAGATCGGTATTTCGGAAAGGGGTCTAAGTAGGAAAAAAATTTGAAGGCAATCGGACAATTTTTTTCTTATTTCAAGCACGTATGTCCAAACATAGTATGTCCGAATAGAATTATTGAAAAAAAATATTATTAATATAAATGTTTTCATCATATTTTTTCCCTCATTTTTATGTCATTCACAATTCACTTTCTCTATCCACTTTATTTCACTATCTTTACTCACTTTATTTTATTATTCACTATCTTTATACACACTTTGTTCCACTTTAATAATTTTCCTAAACACACATTTTCTCTTGAATAGACGTGCCCAAAAAAAGAAAATATCTCCGGTGGAACGGATGGAGTAATATTTATAAGGCTTAACTAATCGATACAGGTTGGGTATCCTACCTGAAAATACAAAGTAATTGGCTCGCATGTTTCTCTAAATCTTGCACGCGACCTTAGATTCATGGGTACCCAAACCGGGCTCCAGTACCTAAGTCGGGTATTTGTGTACCCAAATTTTCTAATTCAATGGAGTCTTACAATTTACAAAGACTTACATACAACTCACATCTTCTTCATACGTAATTTACCACAGAAATTAAAATATTAAGCTTAAGAGTAAGAACGGATAAGAGTGGGAAGACCAATCACAAATTCGGTGATTTGTCTCACTCATGATGATTAGAAGAATTTTTAACAACTCTGGCAATAATAGTACGGTCCATTCACATCTTTACTAACAAATTTGATTCGTAAAGAAGACTCATTAAGTAAATAAGTAAACTTGCACCTCGAAACCAAAGTGAAGCCACATTATAGTCACACCTCGAACTTCCTGAAGTATCCTTAGTTACGCATAATTTTACAAATTTTTTTAAACCTTTTCCAAATACTATACAGTACTAGTATTGTACCTGTGCGATGCAGAGCATGTCATAAACACTTTTGCATGTACCTGGAGATTATAAAATTTAAACAATTAAAATTAAAATTGAAATCAAACTAAGATGAAAAAACAAATGAATTTAACATTAATTTTTTAAAATAAATGAAATCAAATAAATTGATTAAATAATAAGAAAAATATTATGATATATTTTGCAACACTTCTCTGTATACAACATTCGTAGTAGCGGTTTTTCGATAATCACCATCATTTTCACACATCAAAATTCTCAAATTATTACGATTGGTAACTCGCAAAATTGCTATATACAACTGCCCATGTCTGAAAACTGATTTTTAAAAAAATAATCCAACATTTGATAATGATTGACCTTGACTTTTGTTTATTGTCATAACATAAGAGACTATGAGAGGAAATTGTTTCCTCTGAAATTTGAACGGCAGTCTAGCTCGTATCTGATGGTGTCGGCGTCATTCTTGGAATGAGAACTCTGTTTCCAGTATTTTGACCAGTTATTACTTCGTCTTCCAGCACATGGCTCTCAAGTCTTGTGATAATCAATCTTGTGTCATCATTACACAAACCATTGAACTGATCAATATTTCTTAGCAGCATTACTGGAGTTCCAACTTTCAAATATAGCTCATGATTTGGGACACCAGAACATTTAAGGTTGTTCAAGAGCTCGACTGTGTGTATTTGGGGTAGAGTAGATTGTTGTTAGGCGGAGGAGCATCGACGTAGATCTCTAAAAAGTTATCGATACAACCGTGAGGAGGAGAACGCAAATTACTCTATCAAAAGAGGTGCAATGGATGCGAACGAAAATTACTCTATCAAAAGAGGTGCAATGGATGCGGCTATGAATTGTCCTTGTTCATATAGGTATTTATTCTCATTAGACTCTTTTAGAACAAACACTTTTTCTTTGATAAAATCGAGTTGAGATATGTTGGATCAGATACTTCAGGATTAATTTATTGTTATCACTATTGCGAATTAAACTACATATTCTTGGATTGAACGATTATAATCTAATAAAAAGATGTATAAATTTCTGGAATGTAGCCATTGTTTTCTAGTAAATGCAAATCGTTAAACTCCAATACATTCTTCTATATATAATATAAATCCAAATCTGAATTTAAATCCCCATTTTTTACTACGAAAAACATACTTCATGAATTACAAAAGAGAACTTAATATAAAAAACATTGGAATGGAATCAACATAAAGAGTAAGTACTAAAGATAACTCATTTGTAAAATTAATAGCCAATCAAGTATCCAGACTATCTCCTCCTTTATCCTTCTCCTCATCCTCCTCCTTCTCCACCTTTATTGAAATTTTAGCTTTCTTTAACACTTTAAAGGAAGACAATTCATCCATTAAGTTTCTTTTAATAGGTCCATCATCTAAGCAGTCACTTTTAACTTCCGATCTTTCTTGAGAATCAATGGGAGTCTCTTGTGCATTGTTATCTGGAACCTCATTAAAATTTCAGATATATGAATTGCAATATAACAATGTTGACATCCATTTTGAGTTTATCATATACTTTCATGAATTCATCAATGTATTCCTCCCATAATGTGCAACAAAGTTTATCACCCCTAAATACAAAAATTGAAGTTTTAAGTCAATTAGTAACCATAAGTCAATGAAGAAAAATTTAAGAGCCACTTACTTAATATCCTGTAAAATCAAATCCAAGAGTTTATTTGTAATTCCATTTCAATTGGTTTTCTCGGTTCGTTAGCCCATGTGAAAGGGTGAACCGATAACATCTGCATGAATAGATATTAAAGCATATATATAAATTTAAAAATAAATTTTAGTAAAATTCAATAGGCACCAACATGCTATACATAGTACTTCATATATTACCAAGGGTATAGATTCTGCTATGTTGTCTATAGAAATAATTTCTTCAAAACTCTTGAATGTGTAAATAATATTGAGAAATTTTGAATTTCTCTCCTTAAGAACAGTAGTATTCCCATAAAAAAAATAGCCTTATAAGTATGTGAAGTGACTCTAAACTTTGATGCATTATGTGCAACACTAAAATTTCTTATCCTACATAATTCTCTTTTTTTAAGCAAATCTCCAAACTTAGATGCAATATCTTTCGGCACCGTGAAGTGAAATCTAGTTCCCTGCAATAATTTGAAAGTTATTACCTATGTTAGTGTATAGTGATTTTAATTAATTTCATTTTATGATAATTGATCGGTGTGATTAACATACCTCTTCATCATAAAATATACATTCTAGTGAGCTTTGATCCTTCAAATAATATTGTATTAACCGAGCTTTAATCATATGCGTTGGTGCTAAAGGTCGAAGGTCGTTGAAAGATGACCACATTCCAACCACAATTTGCGATCAATATGGAGGTTGTGTTAAGATCTTGATGGGTGTGGGGAGAAGTTTGATATCGAATTTACATGCACATTTCACACATACATCACTCTTGCAACACAAGATTATAAAATCGTATGGTGTTAGTAAGTATATAGATTAATTAATTGGTGGGAAATGTATTTGACTAAGAGTTAATGGAAACTTGGAAAGCCACTGAATAATACTTATGATTATAAAATCTATCACTAAATGATTTGATTTCATGCATGTACAAATCTTATATTCTGTTGACAAATAATACGGTTCTTTTAAGATTTCTCATTTGTTTCACTAGCATTAATAAATACATGTAAGATAGAGTCTCTTTAGTGTATGATTCTTAGGAGGTCTGATGTATTTATATTTTATTGTATCCTTTCATATTCTTCTTTATATCCTTAATTAATGGTATAGTGTATAGATTAATTAGTGCAAGATTCTTAGGAAGTCTGATGTATTTATATTTTGTTGTATCCTTTCATATTCTTTTGATATAGAGTGCGTTTACTTTGATGGAAATATTTCCATTGGAAAATGATGGATAAGAAAAGATGAGAAAATATTAACATTTTCATCCTTTTTTTTATCACATGTTTACTAGGATATTAAAGAAAATTATCACATGGTCCCCCACTCATTCCTCGTTTTTTTTGTCTTTTATCCATTGGAAAATATTTTCACATAAAAAACTAATGATAATATTATCCAACATTGAGAGAAAAAGAGTGAAAAAGGGGCTGCCCGAGAAAAAATTTTAACGTACCCGGAGAAAAATTTCCATCACAGTAAACATGTGAAAAGGATGAAAATGGTTGAAAATTTTTCTTTTTCACCATTTTCCATTAAAGTAAACGCACCCTTTATACTTAATTGTATAGTGTATAGGTTAATTAATGGTTGCCGATGGAAATTGTGAAAGTTGATTTTATTATTAATAAATACATCTCAAACAATTATAGAATACGCCGACCTTATCAAATTTATTGGTTGACTTTCACTTTATTTTTCTTTCAAGGAGACTTTTACTTTGTTGAATTAATAAAATAGTGCAGATTTTAATTAAGTAAAATATAGCATTAATTATAAAATTTTAGGCGGGAAAAAAAATTTTAGCTTCTCTGTTTTAAAATATTTATATTTATATTTATATAGATTTATGAAAAATAGAGGCAGTGGTAAAATTTAAAAATACATATATTCGTATATTTTAATGGAGTTGGACTATCAATTTTGAGAATCTGAATATTTTAGATAGTGTAATCATAATCTAGAAACAAAAGAAGTTCCATGTGCCGAGAATTATTAAAGTAAAGGAATATGATTCTTAATAATTAATTACTAGTACAAAAAAGAGGTGAAAACACGCTAATGAAACACTCTCCACATTCTCTAATAAAGAGTGTCACCAATCATCAAAATTGTATATCAGCGTAATACACAAAGTTACTATTTTTAGTATTTTGTAAAATTTAGAAAATAAAGAAATTTGTATGGATGAAAAAAAAATATGGGACACATATTCGAAATATATATATTTAAATTAAAACATTTAATAAAGTCAGCTATTTAGGCACCTCCGTTGCTGCTAGACGTCAACAAGTTATTACGTGTTGCCAGTTGGCCTTTTTTAGGCTTCGTTATAAACATAAGAAAATTATAATCATTAAAATATTTTGATTTTATTAAACCAACCTCCCTAAGAGTCCTTTAGATTAAACAACATGACTTAGGCCGTGATAATAACTTGGTGAATTTCTTAATTGTAGTGGGTGCTAATGATTATATATATACATTCCATTGGAGATTATCAGTTTATCGCATATATACACACATTAATACATGGTATGGATTAGTAGCTAGGAGGCCTTAAATATCATGTTAAATTTACAAATTTCAAATTTTAGTTTGAAAAATAGCGTCCTCAATAAATTTCACAAAGTGTAGTGGATTAAGTAATGCATTAGCTAGTATTAATTAAACAAATGGTCAATGGATAGTACGAAATCGATGGTTAATCTTGATCTTCTAATGTACAATGAAAACTTTTACGAAAAATAAAATATATATATAAAAAAAAAGGGAGAAATGGGATATTAGCAATTCTATAGATAAAAATACTAATTCTAGCAACAATTTTAAAACACATAAAATCTAACAATTCTAGACTTTTTTACCCTTTTCTATTTTTTCTTTTCTTACAATTTTATAGTATAATTGTATTTACGGGTAATATTATGTGTATTAGATTTCAATTTATCTTTTCACTTTCACATTATTTTTCACGTGAATTCTCATTATTTTTCATATGAATTTTGAATTCGATACGAAATCATACAAATTATAATGTGATTTCGCATTATTTTTCATGTGAATCCCCATTTTGTCATGTAAGTTTTCATTTTATTTTATGCGAATTCGAATTAGATATGAAATCACACAAATTTTAATGTGATTTCATATTAGTTTTCAATGAATTTCCATTATCTTTCATGAGAATACGAATTAGATATGAAATCACACAAATTATAATGTAATTCCGTATTCTTTTTCATGTAAGTTCTCAGTTTTTTTCTTGTGAATTCGCATCATACATCAAGAACACGAAACAAAAAACCGCCGATAAAAAAATAAAAGAACAAAAATTAAATTAATAGATTTTCATTTAATAAAAGACCTAAGGGTATATCAGACCTCAATTGCTAGATTTAATATATTTTATATTAGTTGCTAGAATTGGTATAAATAACCTATGTAATTGCTAAAATCGTGGATTTTCCCAAAAAAAATAGCAATTTAGCACCTAAACTTTTAATCACGCGGTGAACATGACCATTGTTCTTTTATTTGAGTCGATTACACTAATAGCCTTTTTTTTCGGGACCATATTTAGCCCAACATGCTATCTGTTAATTTTCTCATGTGATCTGATAGTCCACACAACAAACCAACAAAGTAATAAAGACATGTTAAGATTAACAGGAAAATTAAATAAAAAAATAAAAATAATACCTCTAATACTGGTTCAGGGCCATGGAGCCACTCAATGGTATTTGTGTAAAAAGATTAATACATAAAATCATTTTATCTTTTTATGATGAATGTAATTCGACACATTTACTTGAGGTGGGAGCTTTAAACTCCGCTCACATGTAGTAGCTTGCAAACAATAGTCATGCTCCACACAGTTGTGTAGTTTCCCATCCCGCCAAACGGGGCCTTAGGCTATAAATGATCATCTTTATAGTTTTCCAGCTCGTAATATTTCACTTCTCTAAAAAAATTCATTTCAGGGACGCGTGCGATCCGAGCATCGCAATTTTAGATTTGAGAATTTTTATTGGTTATCGCAATTGCGTGGTTTGTGATAAAAAAAAATTGTATTGCAATTTCAGGTACACGTGCGATCCGAGATAGATTGCTAGATAAATTGTCTGATAAATTGTCCATTGTCATTCTCTCTCTCTCTCACTCTCTCTCTCTCTCTCTCTCTCTCTCTTCATTTGTAGTTGAATCGTTCTGCGAAGAGGCTTTTCATTTTCTCGTTGATTCGGATAGGTTCACTTATTATTGTTACTTCACGATTTTTCTCTATTTGATTTGATTGATTTTTGGGGAGGAATTTCGGTGATCTCATAATTTTTGAGGTTGTGATATGATTCCAAATTACTTGTAAATGGATTAAATTTTTTCGTAATTGAGGTTTATGCACCTAGGTTAAATCGCATGATTTTTTATTTAGCAATTGTAATTGTAGATTGCACTGTCGGCGAATGTTGTTTATGTATATTCTCTGGTTCTAGAGCACATATTTGTTATCGTTGTAATGGAATACCAAGGTGATTTATGGATCACAAGCACTAGCCGAACTTGGTTTGGTTTATGGTTTGGCAACTTCGGTTTTCTGATGTGATAGTTATATTTCTTTAGTTAGTAGATACATGAGACTACATGATTTTTATTTAAAGTGTGCTTAACCTTGCAACCGACCAAATTGCTCAAATTTATATATATCTCTAGAAAAAAAACGAACTTAGTATGTATCATTCGTTGTTCGCAACCGACCAAATTGCTCATATTTATATATATCTCTAGAAAAAAAACGAACTTAGTATGTATCATTCGTTGTTCTTTTTATTTCCTTGGTACTGAAGCTCTTTATTATGTTCTATTGCTATCTACGGCCTGACAAGGAATACTAGTAGGTGTAGTGACGCAATGAAGATAGAGAAACAAATGTAAAAACATTATGCTGCTTTAGAGTGGGGTAACAAAGGAAAGTACTTGATGCACCCTCCTATTAACTGAGGGTGATTCAACAATGGCATTAGCCGTAAGTTTATGTCTTAGAAAGTTGTTTTACATTCAACAACCTCTTTACGTGCCCCTGAGAACTATCTTATATGAAGTTTTGTTTCTTATTTCATGTACATTACCGGACTCTCAGTCATTGGCAACAAACACTATGGAGTTTTTCCTTTAAAAGGAAAGGTGATGAATGTGCGAAATGTGAGGAAAGAAACGGTGAAGCAAAATGTTGAAATAGAGTCACTCAAAGAGATTATGGGGCTGGAATATGGCAAAGATTACAGTGATACAGAGACAAGAAAAACTTTTAAATATGGATGTATTATGATTATGACACGTGAGGCAAGTATTGTTCTTGATGCCTAATACATCCATAAACTCGATGTATTACAGACTCAACTAAAGATTATGAATGTCTACCTTTTCTTCCCCCAACACTCTTTGCTTGACCACCTGGACTGGGAAATCGATGGACCGCAACTATTGAAACTGCACAAGGAAAAGGAGGGTCGGGGATTTTTTCCGGCAAACCACCTCCGACGCTCAAGTTAGTTTTTTTGGATGAAGTAGGTTTTTGAGAAAAAGATGAATGTAACATAAAGTAAGTGAGTGTCGTGTCCTATGGATATTTTGATATATATATGCCCGTGAAATTACTTGGGGGTGAAGTTGTATCATTATTGTGTTTTTTGCCATGGTCTTTACACGCGCTATTACTTCATTGGCTGGAGCAAAATGTACACTCTGACAATACCAGACACACATTAATTAAAGTATCTTTACTAGTCAGGTGCGCAGGCGAAAAAGGGGATCTCAGTAGCAGAACTTATTAGATCTCTCATCAGAGACCTCTCACGATAACTCACGAGAGACCTCGTATGAGACTTGACACTGGATCGCTGAGGATCTTCTCAATAATCTCAACACTATACCGGTGATAGCAACCTCAGGTCTTTAGGAAACCCGATGTGTTTTAAGTCTCTGAGTTTGCGAAGTCGAAAGCAGTTTGTGCGTGTGAGACTCATTAAATAACGGGTGACCTGACCTGACTTCCAGCCTTGCGTTCTGACGCAGGATCTCACTAAGAGACCTAGAGGGGACTAACATTGATTTGGGATCTACTTTAATACCTGAACCCGAGTCCTTTCATGAGAATTGTCATGCAGGCCTTTAAGTACTCTCTTCGATCCTATGAGTTCTCCCAAGCTCATTAAACCTTCAAATGAATATAGTTACATCCAATAAAGAGTCCAGATCTGCTTGAGACCTGGACGATTTTGCAGCACAATAATGCCCATGTTGTTGCATTCAAGATTGATGACGATTTATAAGATATCATTTCTTGTGCAGGATGTTGATGACTTCCTATTAAGGGGTTGATTATAAATATACTAGTACTACACCCACGCATTGCGTGTGAACTGCCTTATATGTTATGATATTAAAGAAATTTGAAGTAGCTAGGTATAATATATTTAATAAATTAATTTTTTGGGGCTCGTCGGAATACATCATGAAATCAAAATGACGTTATTTTAGTGTTGATTCAGCTTATTTTGTCTACTTACTATTCGTCTTAGAGATTAAGAATAAAGACAAAAAGATATAAAATGAGTATGTATCACCACTTTTAAAGGGAGAGTTAATTCTTTTCTTATTGAAAAGTATTTAGACAAATTGAGTGAAATGTCAAGTGAATGTAGAC
>CM055957.1:84238414-84265884 GCA_029490685.1 Schizonepeta tenuifolia
GTCTACATTCACTTGACATTTCACTCAATTTGTCTAAATACTTTTCAATAAGAAAAGAATTAACTCTCCCTTTAAAAGTGGTGATACATACTCATTTTATATCTTTTTGTCTTTATTCTTAATCTCTAAGACGAATAGTAAGTAGACAAAATAAGCTGAATCAACACTAAAATAACGTCATTTTGATTTCATGATGTATTCCGACGAGCCCCAAAAAATTAATTTATTAAATATATTATACCTAGCTACTTCAAATTTCTTTAATATCATAACATATAAGGCAGTTCACACGCAATGCGTGGGTGTAGTACTAGTTATTTATAATCAACCCCTTAATGGAAGTCATCAACATCCTGCACAAGGGTGATTATAAATATACTAGTACTACACCCACGCATTGCGTGTGAACTGCCTTATATGTTATGATATTAAAGAAATTTGAAGTAGCTAGGTATAATATATTTAATAAATTAATTTTTTGGGGCTCGTCGGAATACATCATGAAATCAAAATGACGTTATTTTAGTGTTGATTCAGCTTATTTTGTCTACTTACTATTCGTCTTAGAGATTAAGAATAAAGACAAAAAGATATAAAATGAGTATGTATCACCACTTTTAAAGGGAGAGTTAATTCTTTTCTTATTGAAAAGTATTTAGACAAATTGAGTGAAATGTCAAGTGAATGTAGACAAAATGAACAGAACAGGGGATGTACAATAAATATCTAAATTTTATTAAAATCAAAGAAATTATCTCTATACATAAAAATAAAAATAGATAGAGGAATCAACGATTAATGTACACTATCTTCTCAATCCATGTCTTCACCCCCTCATATTTGTCGTCTTTTCCATCTCCGGTTATTGCTCCATACTATTGACCACATTAACTTTTTTTCCTCCAACTTATGTCATTTTCCACCTGAGTCTTTTATTGAGCAACATTCTTCACTAAAAGTAGCTTCCCATCGCGTAAACATAATAGCATGCGTGATTGCATTCATACCGATAATATAGTTAAATTATTCGGTAACACCTATGCAAATATTATTGTTAAAATTCATACTAAAATGTTATTGCATAAAATATATGAATGATTTTTATTTTGTTTTTTATTTCTAATTAAATGTGTAAAATTTTGAATCTAACTATGCAGATAAAAAATAAAAATTTTGCATGATCAATAATTTTATTTCCTTAAACTCACAATATTAAATTTTAAACAAACTGAATGATAACCGTTCCGAAAAAGAAAAAAAAATAATTTAGTGATTACAAATTTAGAATAATTTTTGGACATTCATTGTATTTTGTGTGTTGTAAAATTTTTGAAGTGAGAAAATATGTTGTATAATTGACCATAGCAAAGTGATTAATTATGGATATAACTCGTATAAGACAACAATAAGATATGATGTTAAACAAATTTAAAATAAATGCAATAAGTATAAATTAGTTTATAGTGTAAGAACATTAATACATATCTAATTTTAATATAATTAACATTAAAGGAGATTAAATTTTTGAAAACAAATTAATTGTATCTACGTATATAATCTAATATTTAATATTAAAATGTATTTAATTTTTTTTATTATTATAGATAATTCAAACCAAACAACTCGTTGATGATGTAGTTTTCGTGAGGATTATACATGAAGTGTGCCTCAACACCATATTCGTCCTCCTTTACCGCTATACCTACCAATAGAGATCATGTTGCTTTAATGGCTAATGTTACATCGTTTGGAAATACGGTAAAGGAGGACAAATATGGTACTGAGGCACACTTGTAATCCTTATGAAAACTGCATCATCAACGAGGATGTTTATCACTACGTATATAATCATGACGAGAACTGCAACTTCAAAGTGATTGATGATCATTTTATCGATCATAAATTCTTTTTTCCATATTTAGAGAATCTCGACATGCCTCCTTTTTCAAATACTCCTCACTTGGTCCCCATAAATGTAGTGAGATTTTGAAAGGGCCTAAGAAATCAAAGGCGGCATTGGAGTTTTTTGAGTGAGCAATTGTTAAAAGAAATTCAGAAATTTATTTTTGAAACCTGATATCTGTCATGTTTAGTCAGTGCTTGCTTCTAAGTTGTAACCATGTTGACATGTGTTTTAATTTGATAGAACTGTGAGTTTGTGACAAACCTGTTTCTTATGATCCAGATACCATTCTGTTTTTGTTTTAATAAGAATAGTCAAATCTATCCCGCTTAATAAACAACCTCAAAGTATTTTTTTTACATGGAGTATATTTTATAGGTATGAAATATAAAGAAAGTTACGATATAGTATTTTATATCATAACCAATGTCACCCATAAAAAACTAACATATGTTGAATGATCGTAAAATTTTTCAAAAAATGAATCATTAGATTTTTAAGAACCAACTCAATACAAAATGATTTCTTACATAAGTCTAGTAGACTAGGTTAGTTTACCTCGTCTTGCCCATATAACTCTTCTACTTCTAAATACAAACATCTTTTAAAGTGACGATCCCCTAAAATACAACATAAGATAATCTTCTACAATTAATATGTGTGTTTTATACACATCAAAATTGATTATACTACTTTGTACAACATTACTCCGTAATATGTATAGTCATTACTAGAAAAAAGGTGTCAATACACGAAGATGACTGTGTATTTCATAATTCATGGTACAATAATGAATAACTAGTGTGCTACCCGTCGACAATTTTAAATAAAATTGTTAAAAATAATTAAATGGGAGTTAAATCACTCGATAGCAGCAGAGCACAACAACCAACCTCAACGATGAGTTTATGTTTTAGTCATCAAATACGTTTAGATGACTTTATATACTAATGGAGGTAGATCCATTTAATACAATAGTAATGCTTCAGGGTTTTATTTACTTGTCTTATCTGTTAAGTTATTTATTTACATTTAGTCGTATATATATGGTCTTTTGTTATGTATTGAGGTAGTTGAATTGATATTGAAATGTACAGTGTGAGATTGTTTGCTTTCTCGTGCGTTATTCCAGCATTCATGTGCCAATCAATGGATCAAACTTTATCCTACATATTCTGGTATAACGTGATTATCAATGGAATTCATATTTCTATTGTTATCGAATTCATTTTACGTTTCTCCTTGCATCAGTTGGTATCAGAGCCTTGCTACGCTCCTACGCGATGTCTCTCGTCAATCAGCTGTTTAGAATGTTCAAGATTATCTTCGTCGTGATGCTGACTTTTTGTCTCAACAATTCAAGGAATTAGCACAAAATCGAGAAATCATTGACTTCTTGCACGGTCAATATGATCGACCCTGCGGCGACCATCATCCAGGACGTCACTGATTTGAGAACAAATCATTTCAATGATGGAGAGAATGATGAAGATAGATTCGTATAATATATTAGTATTAATCTTTTTAATTCTAGGGTTTTATTTACTTGTCTTGTCCGCCAAGTTACCTATTTCCTTTTAGTCGTATAGGGTTTAATATATATGTGGTATTTTGTTATTTATTGAGAGAGTTGAACTGATATTGAAATGTAGAGTGTGAGATTATTCTATTTTTTGTGCGTTCTTCTAGCATTCATGTGTGAATCAACAAATTAACCATTATCATACATATTCTGGTATAATGTGATTATCAATGGAGTTTGTATTTCTATTGTCGTCGAATATATTTCATGTTTCTCACTACATCAATATTTGATGTAGGCTGTCAATAGTTGGGTTTAACTTCGCCACACTATTTAAACCCCAACAGTTTTGCATATTTAACAGATGTGGGGCGATCTTCTCAGGCTTACCATAGCCAAGTGAGTCCTCCTGACTTGCCCAAAAACTGGATTAATGCACCTGCATCATTCACTCTTCTTTGAGGACCGTGTGAACGTCCTCCTCAGGCTTACCGCATCCAATGAGTCAATCCTCATTGCCCAGGGGTTAAACCTATGTCGGTACCCTTGAGAATCGTCCCTTAAGAAATTGTCCCCTTCGACGTCCTTCCTTAGGATTACCGCAAATCAATGAGTCCTCCTCATTGCCAATAGGCTGAATCAATACCCCGCGTTATCCACCCTCCCTTGAGGACCGAGCCCACACCCGACTCTGATATCAATCTAATTCAGGATGTCAATAGTTGAGCCTAACTTCGCTTCAAAACCATGGTAAGAGAGAAGGATTGCCCACACTATTTAAATCTCAACAGCCTTGCATATTTAACCGATGTGTAACGACCTCCTCAGGTTAACCGCAACCAAGTGAGTTATCCTCATTTGCCCAGGGTTGGATCAATGCTCTTGCATCATATACCTAGGAATAACAATGATCGGGTAACCACCTATTAAGCATTTTCCAAACTCTAAACCGTCTAGATTTTATTTGCTCATACTCGTTTCAAATTCAATTAATAATTGACTTGATTATCCAAACCCGTGTCAAACCTATTGGGTAATACCCGTTAAAACCTGAATATTATAAAATCAACATTATATAGTAAAAGTAACAATAGTTATAATTAAAATTACAACCATCAATATAAAATTTATTAAAATGAATCTCAAAACCAATACTTATTAACGAAAAATCTTGCATGAACGTTACACAATCGATATCCAGTAAAATCTTCAGCTAAAGTTATAATACATTAATAAAATTAGAGTAATTCATCTCAACGGCTTACATGAACTCGAGCGTGAAGTTGAAAAATTCTCCAATTTTAAAAGACAATCTTTCACGTGTGAATGAAAAGGAATAAAATTCTAAATAACATACAATAAATTTTATAATTACATTATAAAATATGTTAATGCATATATAATATTTATTATATATATTTATGTATAAATGGGTTCGGGTAATGGATACCCGTAGGTAGTTTTCGAAATATAATCCATCCAAACCCGTCATGGGTAATAGTATCATTCACCAAACACATCCCAAAGTCATTTGATATTTTCCAAACATATCTAGTAGGTGCGAGTGTC
Organism: Schizonepeta tenuifolia; assembly: GCA_029490685.1. Classification (NCBI taxonomy): domain Eukaryota; kingdom Viridiplantae; phylum Streptophyta; class Magnoliopsida; order Lamiales; family Lamiaceae; genus Schizonepeta; species Schizonepeta tenuifolia. Next base: position 84,243,409 of record CM055957.1, read on the forward strand.
CATGAAATCAACTCATTGTCATCGCTAAATATACCAGGTACTCGTCCCAAATTGAATTAAAGTTACTCTACTGTCCATTTCCGTCTCAAACTCGTATAGCAATATATGCATACCTAAATTATTTAAAGAGATTATCTCTGTTCCCCAAGTTTTTTCCTATCTTTCATTTTTGGGACGGTTCTCAAGTTTCTTCCTATCTACTTTTGGACACTATTCACAATAAATTATTATCTTTTACCTATACTTTATCAACTTATTTACCTAAAATATCACATATGGTCCACCATTATCCCAATTAATTAATATATCACTACCCTTAATGTGGGACCCTTTCTCCATCCACAACAAATTCAATCATTTTTTGTCTACTCACAACTAACTCAACAACATTTTCCTTAATATTCATATCACTTCCTCTTAGGAAGAGATTTGGAGACCGGAGGTAGTATAAAATTTATAAATTTTCAAATCCAATTTATTAAAATAGTTTATTATTTTTTATATAAAATAAGAGCATTAAATATTAAACATCCACCCGAATCCGTATATGTACATGTGCTCAATGCAATACGGAAGTGATTTTACTCCTCATTCATGTCCTAAAATTGTAAGTAATACACGCTAATTACCTAAACCATTAGATTTCTAAAATATCAGAATGATCAAATATTTTAAATTTGTTAAATTAATTGTTTATTATTCTCAATAAAAAAAATCTGAACATTGAAAATTAAACAACAATTCGTATATAATACTATAAATAACATAAGATTAAATATTTATCTTAATTGTAATATGTATACTATATTCCTATTTTCGACAGGTAATAACTTTACATTGTAATTTATACATAAATTTGAAAAATAATTTACTAATCAGCTATAGTTCAATCATCCGTAGTAATTGATCACTGCAGAGTACGATGATGAACCGAAGAAAGAATTTCGGGTTCAACCACTCTAACTCGTTCATAATTTATATACATACTTATCTCAAGCTCGATAAAATATTAATTTACAGTTAGTTTCCGTCCCAAACACGTATACAATACTCTCTAATTATCCTAAGCATTTAAACTTATAAAATCTCTAAATAATCAAATGTAAGTTGTTAAAATAATTGGTTATTTATCTCAATCAAAAGCCCAACATTAAAAATTAAATATTAATAATATAAACGACAAAAAAATAAAACTAAATTTCAAGTATATAAATTGCATACTTGTCGTGACCTAAACATTTTTTTTTAAAAATGTTTCTCCTCCAAAACTCAAATATTGATTTAAACCAAGAATATGTTAATTATTTTTATTTTCAAAAAATAAAATAAAAGAAACCTGAATTGCACAAAAATGTTACTAATGCTAATAAATGCATTGATTCAATTAGTGAAATCTTAAGTTTGATGTGTGTTCCTAATTATTGTTACTGTTAAAATAAGTTGATTAATAAGTTAAAATAATGATAGTTTAGAAAAAAAAAGGAAAAATAGAGACAAATCTACATAATAAGGAACATTCTTGTAGGTGCGTTTCCCAAACAACATGTCTGGGAACCAACCATAAATATTATTATAATTATCTTCCAAAAAAAAGTAATATTACAAATAAATACACAAAACTTAGCTAAAATTTCAGATTAATATAAATCTGCACCTGCGCTAATTTAACTTTGGTCAAATAAATAGTTCAAATTTAAATGATTTCAAATATTTTTTGAATAACATATTTTTTCAATTAATTTATTTATTCTAACAATTAAACCATTATAGAATGAATTATTGTCATTTTATTCGCCTAAAAGGCTAAAACGTGTGGAGCGGTATTTCCGGAATTTTTGGATCTTACTTGCTTGATGACTATAATAGTGTGATTGAATAAATATTATATCAATGATAAAAATAATACTAATATCTCTCAATAAATATTGTCACTTCTCGGAACAAAATGAACTAAAAGACAATTACAACAAATTTACATAAACATAAATATAGAATCATCTTAGGGGCACCTCATCTGCACAATTTGGTCTCCGACAAAACTCCACAATCTTCTGATTGTTGAGGCCCTATCAATCTTGTTCCTGTAAATAAAGGTAGGAGAATAGAGTTCACATTGTTTAGATGAATATTTATACTAATTAACATCATACGCCTCTGAAAGCAAGATTTAAGAATTGAGAATGTATACTTGGCTACCATGATCTCCATCTTGATGTTCATCTTCCATTCTACTGAATTCAAGGATCAATATTTTTCCTTTGTATTCGTTGATTCTTTATGTTTGGGTGGGATGTGTGTGTGAAATTGGATGTGATTGTTTGAATTATATAGTCACAAAAAAAAAAATTTAATGAGAAATTAATTATTGATTAACATAATTATTATTTTGTAACGGTTGAGTGTATAATAATTGCTTGGTTGAGAAAAAATTAATTGATATTGATGATTACAACATCTATACACTATTCCAAATAGAGAAACCGAACATAAAAATTGAAGTACTATAATTGTAGGATTTTTAGATAACTTTAAAAGAAAATTTCTTAAAATTCCACTTAGACAAGTGCATGATTGTGGTGGCTCCAATCAAGTCTCCTATTATAAAGAAGAAAGACAATGGGCAGAAAGACTTTGGTGGTTGATATACATTTGCAATCATATACTTTTTAAGTCATTTTATTCCGGGTTTTCAGATAAATATTAATGAAATTATATACAAATAACACGTGATTCGTTTGTCGAGGTGCTTTGCGAACTTGCTCATATGTTGAAAATTTGCAAGATAGAATAAGGTATTCTCCACCTTTGGTTCTACTTATTTGGTTTGATTAATAAATTAATGCTATTAAAAAAACATACTTACTATTTATGACATAGTCTAATATAAGTGGTAGGTAGAAGGAAATTAATGGTCGTGAGAGTGACATCCTTATAACATGCAACATGAGTATATAATACTATATTATTAAGCTGTCAACACATGCAAATGTCATTAAAGAATTGTATGCATATGTGCAATTGTTCATGCATGAATTGAAAAGTAATAAATACTAGTACTATAAAATATGAAAACTTCTTTGAGATAAAAATAATTCGGCCATTAAAAAAATCAGTTTGCTAGACTTTTTAATGGGATGGACTAAATGATGCCCAACCCATATTTGCAATATTCCACACACGTTATTCTAAAATCGCAATCACTTCAAATACAAATTATATTTTCGTGATTCAAAATATAACTATACGAAATAAAATAAGAAATCAAACATATTTACTCACCATATCAAACTATATCAAATTATCCAATATCATACTCATCTTTCACGTATTGTCCGAAGATACATTTGCATATTTTCTTGTAGTTTAGGCATTAACTGATCAAAGTTCACGACAAAAGTTAAAAAACAATTGTGGATTGAGATATATATTTTGGTACTCACATAAGTTTATATAATAATGCGGTATTTTTCTTATGGAAATAAAGTACGATATTATTGCTTGAATAATATGGAATATATGAAGAAGACCCTCCACAATAACTGAAAGTTCATCTCAAAGACATGCATTCAGGCTTACGTGTTAATTATCGTATTTTTCTTATGGAAATAAAGTACGATATTATTGCTTGAATCGTATGGAATATATGAAGAAGACCCTCCACAATAACTGAAGGTTCATCTCAAAGACATGTATTCAGACCTACAGTACTTGTTAATTAACGAATATTTACAAAAACTTAGAAATGAAAAAAAATTCATCTTATTCACTCTGTTCAGGTAATTAATTTGGATATTGTACCTTTTGTTCTTTTTATCCTACTTAGACAAGACAGATATTAATTTATACTAATATTTGATGATTAATTTGATCATAGTAGTAAGTATTAATTATTTAAACAAAAATTAAAATGTAACTTGTGTTGTTTTGGGAAATATACTATTTGGAGAATTTGGAAAGTGTAATAATACATCAGAAATGGAAAAGGGTGTTTTTCCGAGCATTTTCGGACATCAACTCTGCCTGTCTCTCTCTGTCCTTCCCAACGTGCCCGCCTTGCATGCTGGAAACTCCAGATCTCTCTCTCTCTCCTCTCTCTCTCTCATCCCACTCCACTCTCCTCCCTCCTTATTCTTCATCATCAACATCTTGTACGCACAAACAATTGATCCGTAGTAGTGGCAGAGCAAACCACCTAGATGCAGCGGCTGCCCAGCGAGCACTCCTCCGCCTCATGGGACTGCATTCTGCCGGGGCCGCCGTCCAGGAACAACGGCGGATCCGCCGACCTCTCCGCCGCCGGCCTCCTCGCCTACGCCGCCGGCAGCTCCGTCGCCGTCCTCGACACGCACTCGATGCAACTCGTCTCGACCCTCCCCCTCCCGCCGCCCTCTCCCACAGCCGCCTCCGCTTTCATCACCGCTGTCAGGTGGTCCCCCATCTCCCTCCCCCACCACCTCCTCGACAGCGAGGCCTCCTCCCCGCACCTCCAGCTCGCCGTCGGTGACCGACACGGCCGCATTTGCCTGCTCGACTTCCGCTCCAAAGCCCCCGCGCTCTTCTTCGACACCGCGAACCCTAATTCCTCCAAATTGGGCGTCCAGGATCTCTGCTGGATCCAGACGCGATTGGACTCGTGGTGCCTCGGCGTCATCTCCGGGCCGTCGCTGCTGTCTATATACAACGCCACCACCGGCCGCTGCTTCTTCAAGTACGACGCTTCGCCGGAGTATTTCTCCTGCTTACGCCGCGATCCCTTCGATTCCTGCCATTTTTGTGTTTTGGGGCTCAGGGGATTCATGCTGTCGGTGAAATTGTTGGGTGATGAATCCGAGAACGACGTCGTTCTGAAAGAGCTGCAGATTCGCACGGACTCGACGGAATTGCAGAGGCTGGAGAGGGATTCTGCTGCTGCTAGTGGGAGTAACAATGGGAGTAACAATGGGGCGCCGGTATCTTCGCTTTTCCCCACTTATGTGGCCAAGTTTGCATTCTCACCACATTGGAAGCATGTTATACTAGTGGGGTTTCCTAGAGAGCTGGTGTCGTTCGACTTGCAGTACGAATCGGTGTTGTTTACAGCAGGGTTGCCGAGGGGCTGTGGTAAGTTTATGGACGTGTTGCCGGATGTGAATATGGAGGTTTTTTACTGTGCTCATTTGGATGGGAAGCTCACTACTTGGCGGCGTAAAGAGTGAGTGTTGTATGTCAACATGACTTGCTTTCTTCTGTTGTTACTTGTGTTTGTCTGTCTTCAATGATATATTGTGATTGCATATCAACCACCCTTTCAATTGGTTTATTTGAACTCAGTAACAATTTATCCAATAGTTTATGGAGTTTGATCAAGAAAAGATATCGAAGGATATTCATAACAGTGGAATTGATTCAATTTAGTCCAATATAAGACGCTCAATAGAGATTCAAGGATTGCTAGGATTCTAGTATAAATGAACGAAATGGTGTGTATTACAGGTCCTCGGAAATTTATGGTTAAAGTTAAACCCTGTATATGTAGGCAAGTTATGCAAGCTTGTCTTCAGTTATTTACCTACTTATCGGAAGGGAACAATCTGATGTTTTTTCATGATGCTGATGGTTAAATGGAGTAATTCTGAATTGTCTCAAATGTCGACCTAGTTTTTAGAGTTTTCATATTTCCTAGGGCTTGGGGTGATCAAATTTCAGTTCCTGAATTTGTTTTTCCAAAGGGAAGCTGGAAAGTAAAAATCGCAATGTGGTTTGAGTTTTAGGACATATTTGTTAGTGACACCATTCTACACTGAAGTGTCATTTCGTGAATAAGTATGGTGCTTTCTGACGACTTGTTGTCTAACAGCATTATTTTTGTCAGTATTATGGTACAACGACAAGGAGGCATATAAGTATAAACCAAGTCTTTTCTACCATATAATTGTATAGTTTTAATGCCTTTTGTATGCTCATAATTGGCGGGAGTTACAGATTACGACGTCATATACGCTTGCATCTTGCCTCAGGTCTGAGCAGGTTCATATTATGTGTTCAACGGAAGAATTAATGCCCTCAATTGGCACTACTGTCCCTTCTCCCTTGGTTCTTGCAGTTGCCGTCTCACAATCAGATTACACACTCCAAGACATTCTCAGGCTTTGTCCTGACACAGATCCCTTGGATGGATTGGATAATCCTTTGGCTTTCGTTGATGAATCTCATATGATTTCTAAGACTCATTTAATATCCATTTCGGATGACGGAAAAGTGTGGAAATGGCTTCTGAGTGCTGAAAGGTCTAAGGATTCTCACCGAGATTGTGAGAATGTGAAAAAGTTAGATGAAGTCCATGAAGTTCCAATTTTTGAAGCTGAACCCCTGTCAGAAGAGCTTACCGAGGATAAAGCAACACAACCAGATAGCATAATTGGCAGAGAGAACCGCCGACCTGGTTTCTCTGTTGTTTCTGATGAAGTTTCATTTAAGGTTGGCGAAATTTATCTTTTCCATAGCTGAAATTTCCTTTTACCTTTTTGAATTTTGACTGGATGTTGCTTTTTGCTGTTAACGCCTCTGATCATCACTAAGTCTTTTGAGATACCATTATTGCCAAAAGGAGAAAATATAAGTTTGGTTTGAATTTGAAACCGAGAGTTCACAGTTTTCTTTCTTTAATACTAGTACATTGTAAAAGCTGCAATGCAAATAATCTGCTACTGACATATCTACACTTTCATTTCAATCTACAATTTTATATTTTGCCAATGATGCAGATCAATCTAGTTGGACAGCTTCATCTCCTCTCATCAGCTATTTCTATGCTAGCTGTTCCGTCCCCTTCACTGACAGCTACTTTGGCACGTGAGTATAGAATGTTGTTACCCCCTTGCAAGATTGTCGTAACTTCAAATTTACTTAGTCCTTCAACCTTGAACATCATTTTGTGCATTACCTAATCGTTGATGCAATATATAAAGGTGGTGGAAACTCGCCCGCTGTAGCTGTTCCGCTAGTTGCTTTAGGAACACAAAGTGGCACCATTGATGTGATCGACATATCAGCCAATGCTGTTGCTGCAAGTTTTTCTGTTCATAGCAGTGTGGTCAGGGGTTTGCGTTGGCTAGGAAATTCAAGACTGGTGTCGTTTTCTTACACACAGGTTGCAGTTATCTATTTTGAAGAATCATAATTTTAGTAGATAGCAGTTACAACTCTTTTATGCACTTTCAGGCTGTGCTTCACTTTCTTTTGTTTGATTAGTAACAACTTTGATGATCTATCTTGCTCTTATGTGCCTTCTTCATCTGTGAATTTCGAATCCTTATAAAATATCTATATATTCAGGGAAGTGAGAAAACAGGAGGATACGTCAACAGGCTTGTTGTAACTTGCCTAAGAAGTGGCCTTAACCGAACATTTCGAGTGATGCAAAAGCCAGAGCGGGCACCGATAAGAGCATTAAGGTCTTCGTCTTCGGGAAGGTTTGCTGAATTTTTTTATTTTTATTTTTATTTTCGTTTAATGTAATTTAGTTCTGCTGTTATATTAGACACTTAGTTTGCTGATGAATATATACTGCATGTACCCTCAAAATATATGTGGTTTTCTGTCCCCCCACCCCATAGGCCCACACACACATTCCTGTTCAGATTTGAAAATATTCATGAGATTGTTCCTTAGTGTATCTTCAATTTCTTTCAGATATCTTTTGATCTTGTTCCGGGATGCACCTGTAGAGGTGTGGGCAATGACGAAGACTCCAATAATGGTTAGTTTTGTAAATCTTGTTTCTTGTTTGGAATTTTGGGACTGTGGTTTGATGTTTGCCATTGTTCAATTTGAGATTCTTTCTATGATCTCATCTACTATGTCCACCATTCCTGATTTTTTTAATTGATTATTTATTCTTTGAAATAAATAAATTAAAATGCTAATCTTTATACTATAGGAAGTTTCATTTTTCTTAAATTAAATTAAGCTATCTTACTTAAATCATGCAGTTGAGGTCATTAGCTCTTCCATTTACTGTTCTTGAATGGACCCTTCCAACAGTTCCAAAGCCCGCGTCAAAGAAACCTTCAAGGACCTCTTCATTTTTGTCCCGTGGTGGCAACCCCCCAGCGGAGACCTCTTCCCCTACTAAAGAATCATCAACAGACACTAGTAAGCAATTTTTTGCTCAAAGCCTCAAACTGTTAATTTAGTGATTTAGAGGTGTAGTTTTCTTCTGATTTGACTCTCTAAGTTTGTTAAGTTACCTTATTATTTATACGCTTTAGTTGTTGAACTGTAGAAGAAGGAGCTGATGGAGCACAGGATGAATTTTCAGAAAGCTTCGCATTTGCTTTGGTGAATGGCGCACTTGGAGTATTTGAGGTCCAGGGACGAAGAATTCGAGACTATAGGTTTGCCTATTCATTTAATTCATTATTGTGTTCCCAACTTTTAAAGGACACTATTAAAGCCAACAATTTTAGGTTGAATTTGTGGCCTCTCATTTAGAGATGTTTTTGTAGTATGCGGATTTTTTGTTCTGAGAATTTTGGTGACATGGTGGTGAATTTATTATAGATAGAGTGGTTCTGAAAAGAAAGTTAACAATTTATGTGCCCTTTTATTCCATAACAAACATTGCATAAATTACTCCCTCCGTCCAATGCATAGAATAAATTTGTTCTGCACGAACTTTATTCTACACTATTAAAAGGTTTGTCATGCATTGGTTAGTATGACTTTTCATATTCTATTGACATCATGATATTGCTTGCTCTGTCTTATTGTCTAATTTTGATTTGTAATAACAGACCAAAGTGGCCTACGTCTGCATTTGTTGCCTCCGACGGATTGATTACATCTATGGCTTACCGCTTGCCTCATGTGGTAAGTACTATAGTTGGTGAACTAATCTTATTCATGATCAAGTTTCCTTGTTGACCTGCATGGGAATATTCATAGGAAGCTCTGTATTCACATTTCAGGTCATGGGGGACAGGTCAGGCAGCATACGTTGGTGGGATGTTACTACAGGGCAGTCATCCTCTTTCAATACTCACAGGGATGGTATCAGGAGAATTAAATTCTCACCAGTTGTTCCTGGAGACCGTAGCCGTGGGCGCATTGCTGTTCTATTTTATGACAACACATTTTCTGTGTTTGATCTTGTAAGATCTCATCACTAGTTGGCTCCTTTGTGAGTGTTTAGTCTTTTGTCGCTTTGCAATTCCCTCACTATCTTAAGATACACAGATACAATGTGGAGAAAGTAATTTGCACCTTCGGGTGACGTGGCACTGTCCATTAATACTCTCTTTTACTCCTTCCTCGAATACCTGCAGAAGAGCTGCACAGTTAACCTTTTCTTTCCAATGTTAGATGTCAGAATCATTTTCCCATAATAATGATATGATTGTGATAGTTAAATTACAAAAAGTACCTTGATGTCTACCCAGTAACTGTCAAAGCCTTTCAGTTACTATCTTGAAGCACTAGGAACATCCCCTTAAGGCATATATTTCTTACAAATACCCCCTTTTGATTAATGCAACTTGTTAGTTCGAAAAATGCATCCCCCCCCCCCCCCCCCCCTGAGGAAATCTGTCTAAACTTCCTATTTCTAATCGTTGGATTGATCTTCGAGAAATCTTTGAATGATTCAACATTTCATTAGCATTTTTAATTTGCAGGATTCACCTGATCCCTTGGCTAATTCCCTTTTACAACCACAATTTCCTGGAACTCTAGTACTTGAACTTGACTGGTTGCCTCTACGAACAGATAAGGACGATCCGCTGGTACTCTGCATTGCTGGCGCTGATAGTAGTTTCCGCCTTGTTGAACTTAATGTGTATGTCTACCAATTCCTCTGGCTCTATAAATTTTCTTTTACACACTTCAACTACATGCATATATCTGTATGCATGTTGGGTCTAAGCTGCTAGAAGACGACAAGAATATGATCTCCTACAGACAGTATTATGCCCATATTTGTATATAGTCTCCTTTTTTAGACCTTCAACTCACTGTCTTTCTGTGAAACTTTATTTTCCGAAAACTACTAGAGACAGCCTAGTATAACTGATGATGCCGGATTTCTGTGCATGCAGAAGTGACCAGAAAATTGGGGTGATGAGTCCCAGAGCTCAACCAATCAAAGAGAGATTTCGGCCGGTGCCTTTGCCCTCTCCAGTATTGCTCCCCACACCACATGCCCTGGTATATTGTGAAACTGTATTTTCCGAAAACTAAAGATTAAAATTGTTGGATGTATATGGGTGTATTAGTTGTGTCGTACAAAGTACATCGCAGAAAATCATTGAACTTTTATTATATTATGATAATATTTGTATAAGTGTGCACTTTGAAAGTCAAAATTAATGAAGTGTACTTCACATCATCCTTATTTATGTATTTATTTGTATAATGAGCTTATTTTAGAGGTTTATTCTCCGTAGGCATTACGGATGATCTTACAGTTGGGTGTGAAACCTTCATGGTTCGATGCATTCAGTTCAGTCATGAGTGGCGAATATTCACATGTTCCTGGGACTCCATCGGCTGGAGATCTTCGTGGTTATATGATTGATTCTCCACGTGTCGGAGACGCTGCTGTTCCTGAAATGCTGCTTAAAGTATTAGAGCCTTACCATAGAGAAGGTTTGCATTTGTCCCATTTACAACTATAATAAAATACTTCTCTTACAAATTTAATGACTTTTATTCCTTTGCTCATCCTAAAGCCTGCCTCCTTGATGATGAAAGAGTGAGACTGTATTCCAGAGTTGTCAAAAAAGGCTCCACACTGAGGCTGGCATTTGCAGCTGCCGTCTTTGGTGAATCCATGGAAGCACTTTTCTGGCTACAATTACCACGTGCACTCAACCACCTGATGAATAAGTTGGCTAACAAATCACCTCAAAAAGGCCCACATACAGCTCAAACTCGGGACATTGACGCATCTATGTTAAGCAGGATATCTTCAAAAAGAAAATCATTGCCTGAGTCTAGGAATATTTTGGTTAGTAAAATTAGGTGATAAATGCATTTCAGTTTTATTGGCTATATTTTATTAAAATTGGCTAGGAAGTATTTTTGGTTGTAAGGTGCGAGAATGATGCTTCAATCTATGGATGTTCTTTTGTAGTTGAGATTTTCAATGATGGCAATATTTTCTCGCAGGTTAATGGTCAACTCAAATTTATGGCTTTTGACCAACAAGAATTGTGGGAACGTGCTAATGAGCGTCTCACTTGGCATGAAAGGCTGGAGGGCGAAGAGGCAGTTCAAAACCGTGTACATGAGTAAGTCTTTTCTCTGGGAACAGATGATGCATAAAATGTGTGAAATGAACAATATTTCAGTGGAGGAGCGTGTGTATATGTTTAAATGTCCTGTTATGACTGGATGTAGAAGTTTCATTTTCAACCCTGGAGGTCTTTTCTGCAGTTATAGTAAATGTGACTAAGCTTATCTATGTGTAAATATGAAGCTTAATTGTAAATTATCTGGCTCAATGGGTATAAATAGGGCACTAGCAATCGGAATGCAAAGTGATAAAATTTTATGACAGTTGCAGGCTATATATATTCTTTATTGCAACCTCGTGAATACTGCTAGCTAAAATTTATATAACTTTGACGTGAACAATATAATGCTTATGTCTGACTATGCTAAATCTCCATGATCAGACTCGTGTCAGTTGGAAACCTGGAATCTGCTGTTAGTTTACTGCTCTCAACTTCTCCAGAGAGCTCTTACTTCTATGTGAATGCTCTGCGAGCTGTTGCTCTTTCCTCTGCTGTCTCCACGTCTCTGCTTGAGCTGGCTGTCAAGGTACGTGTTTCTCCCGAACCATTACTTTCTAACCCAGCATGTTACTATTAATCAACTAGTTGTTCGTAGGTCGTTGCAGCCAATATGGTCAGAAATGATAGGTCAATGTCTGGAACACATTTGCTTTGTGCAGTTGGAAGGTATCAAGAAGCTTGTTCTCAGGTAGACTTTATTTAGCATGCACTTCTTAATTTATAGCATTGTTATACGTCGAAAAGCTATGGTGCAATCTATATGTAAAAAATTGTTTGTTTGAAATTTGCAGCTGCAGGATGCTGGATACTGGACTGATGCAGCGACATTAGCTGCAACTCATCTAAAAGGATCTGACTATGCAAGGTTGCGTTCTATCCTAAATTTAAGCCAAGCATATCTACTACTCTCTTATCACTAATAGATTAATTATGTTCCAATTTTTTCGGGCATGGCAAGGGTATGATTCCCACAATGTTGCATCAAAAGCTTCTGAACTAGATAACATATATATTGCTTGATTTTCGACAAACTAAATTTGACATAATTATTGAACCAATGATGCCATAAGCTTTTCCTCCCTTTCATCATTTCATGTTTGACTCACACATCTCCTATTTGCTTAGATTAGTGTTCAAATTTTTAAGACCTTAATTTTTTTTTTGAATGGCCCTCAGGGTGTTGCAACGATGGGCGGACCATGTTCTGCATGTCGAACATAATATCTGGAGGTACTAGTCTTTCAAATGTTTCATCGTGTAGTATTTTGTCATTCAATCTTAGTTAACCATGTGTTGGTGCAGGGCATTGATCCTGTACGTTGCAGCTGGTGCACTGCAAGAGGCACTGGCAGCGCTACGCCAGGCACAGCTGCCAGACACTGCAGCTATGTTCGTACTTGTTTGTCGTGAAATCCACACTGAATTCCTCGCTCAGCTGGATTCTGAAGAAGATGCAGCTTCGAAGGAGAAGGTGTTAAATCTGCCCGGGCTGAATCCCTCGAGTGAAGATGTGGCTGCGGTTGGTGAATTTTTCGGACAGTATCAAAGGAAATTAGTACATCTATGCATGGATTCTCAGCCTTACGCCGACTAGGTATTCCTCTTCGATCATGCAGTTGTAGTTTCTTTGTGGACCACGACAATTGATTAAGGTTTCGAGACAGGTTTCGATCCTGTTTATGTTCATATAGCGAAGATCACCAACCTGGAAATCCTGCTTAGCCTTTGCTTATGTATTTCTACGTAAAATCGTCGGTCAAACCATCCAAAAATAGAAAGTTTTTAGTTTTAGCGACGTTTTTTAAGAGAGTCGTTGCTTGCAGTTGTAATATATTTTACCACCTCCCATTTTGAACGTGTGTGTGTGTGTGTGTGTGTGTGTGTGTGTGTGTGTGTGTGTTGTATACAGTATGTATATGCATTGAGGTTGGGGAATCAAATTTTGTAAGAGCAATCACAATAAATTCACTTATATCATACATCATTCTTTGATTTGCTCGTCTGTTTTATGATTCTCTCTCTCTCTCTCAAGTTTTAAAATTTCTACTTTGTTCTTATATACTCAAAAATCAAAATACATATTTAAGCTTCAATAATGCTTACATCAAGAATTATACTTTTGAAACAAATCTATAAAGGAACACAATTTAGGAATAAACTTTATTTAAGATTAATAAATGATGGTCCCAATTCAGTTATCAATAGAAATAAACTTTATATTGCCAAAATTCATATTTATTTCAGATCTTGTCTTAAGATTTACACGTTCATTTAGGAATAAATAATATTTTATCCGTCGATGATAAGTGTAGTCGGGACTTGGGAGGGTGTGACACGGGTTTAAAGAATAGAGAGTAGATGAGAATGGATGGTAGAAGTATTGTGCGTGGAAAATAGGAAGTATCCTTCTACTCTTAAACGAAGAATAAATATAAAGTGAATAAATAGTACTAAAAGAATAACATTTTAAATGGAGTAATTTCACTAGATTTAAATTGATTTAAAAAACTTGTTTAAATGGAATACATCCCACCTCCCAAATGTGAGTCTAGAGTTTATGGTTGGAGATGGCACATGTGTTGTGCCCTCGTCTCGGAATAAGTGACTCGTTTTCTATTTTGGAGTGTTTCATAACAAGTGGCTTATTTCCAAATAAGGAAACATTTGCACCCGCAGTTTTGCCAGCGAGCTCGCTGTGGGCGCCTGAAATTTGGTTGGCACTACCGATGCCGCAAGTGGATTGGCGGAGCAAAAATGGCGGAAATGCACCATGCGCCAGTGGGCAACCGATGTGGCGGCCTCCTAGTGGTTGTGATTTATTGTTTGAAATCCCTAAAATTAATATAAATAAAACAAAAAAAACAAATTGAAGAGCGCCAACCGCTAACACCGTTGTGGGAATTCAGAAGCCCGTTGACACTCAAAAAATTTTCAATAGCACCCACGATTTTGGTGAGCACCATTGTGGATGGATGCTCTAACCCCTTCAAAAGTTGTGGACCATGCCAGGGTATTTTTTTTTTCCTACTGCAATAAGCAATTTTAATAGGGACAATAGCCTGTAAAACCTAAACCTTTTTTCAAAATCGTGAATTGCACATGGGTTTTTTTTTTCCCCCAGCTAACATAACCGTGGATTTTTGTCTGATTTTGCACACGTTCACCGATTTCCCCCAACTGAAATCTGACGTGGAGGCCGGAATTGACACATAGACGCCAGAATACACTAAACGACGTCGTTTTGTGCAAAATAAAGTTTAAAAAATAATAATAAATGACACATCATATTCCAACTAATATCCTCTCTTCCCCAAACTTCTCCCTCTCTGCTACCACCGCCGGTCCGCCATTACCACCACCTGTCCACCATCAACTTCTTCTCCCTCTCATAGCCACCAACATCCTTCTCTCTCTCTCACCCTCCCACACCCATAACAAATTCTCCCAGCAAACCAAACCACCACTCTCCAACGCCACTCAAAGCCGCCCAATTTGAAACCAAACCAAACTACCGGTATTCTTCCCAATCTGAAACCAAACCACCGGCATTCCACCTCCGCCGCCACTCAAAGCCGCCCTCCTCCGCCTTGCCTCATCTCCAGATATACTCAATTCCTTCTCCCCCGCATACGGGTAGACTCGACCCGGCTTATTCGCCCCATCGGATCAGCGGCGGTGGAGGTGGAAGCTTCCCAGTTGAGTGGCGGCGAAGAGGAGGGAGGAGCGGAGAGAGGGGGTGGGGTCGGAGAGAGAGATGAGAGGAGGGGTGACGGAGGCGATGGAGGAGAGTGGGGAGGAGATCGAGCGGCGAGTGGAAAAAGAAAGGGTAGGAGGGGCTGGGGGCAGCGCGGCGGTGGTGGCAAACGGCGGTGGCAGGTATTGGTGGTGGTGGTTTCAGTTGCGGCGGCTTGGGGCGGAGGATTGTTTGGGGAGGGGGGATGTGCTGCAGCCACCGCACTTTTGGTTCAGCGGCCCTTTCTTTGACGGTGGCGGTCGGAGGTGGAGGTGGGTGTTGTAGAGGGTGTGAATGGGAAGCAGACGGTGGCGGTCAGAAGTGACGATTGAGGGATGATGGTGGTGGCGGTGAGAATAGGGTGAGAGAGAAGTTAGAGACACAGGGGGTGGGAGGAGAGAGAAAGGATGAGTTGGCATCTTATGTGTTTTTTTTTGTTTTTTATTTTTATTTTTTATTTTACACAAAACGACGTTGTTTAGTGTATTCCGACGTCCACGTGTAAAATCCGACTTCCACGTCAGATTTCAGTTGGGGGAAATCGATGAACGTGTGCAAAATCAGACAAAAATCCACGGTTATGTTAGGTGGGGCAAAAAAAAAAGCCCATGTGCAATTCACGATTTTGAAAAAAGGTTTAGGTTTTACAGGCTATTGTCCCATTTTAATAAGGCATCTCGGTCGGAGCCTCTTACATATATAGTTGATAAACATCGAATATTTCAAGATTCAAATCACATAGTATCTTATATACTATGTTGTAGATTCAAAATCATTAACCAAAATGACCATTAACAATTTGTTAGCTCGGCACACAAAAGTGTCAGTAGCATTGCAAAAAACATGAAGGAAAGTAACATAGCTTTTGTTGGCTCAAATAAAATCATCAACGGTTCCATGATGAATCAATGACAAGTCGAAGAGAAGATCGCTTCAGCTTCTCCTGCATTTGCAGCGCAGACGCCACAAGTGAAGAGCTGCAGTCAACTAGCTCCATCGTTTTCAGAGCCCGGATATTTCCAATCTGCGGCGGCATCTCCTTTAATCTGAAGCAATGCCGAATCAATAGCCGCACGAGACGAGGGAAGCAACATCTATGATCTTCACGAATTCGCCACTCCGCCACTTGAACATCTTCAAGTAGCAGAAACTCGAGACTCGGGAACCCCCCAGCCTCTGTTTCCCACTCTGCCCCTTGAAATGCATAGCATCCCAGTTTCAGCACTTGAAGATTCGGCAACGAACCAATTGCACTCATGCACTCCCACGAATATCCTAATCCCTTCAAGCTCAGCTTTCTCAGACCCCTCGGAAAATCTGAAAGCAGGCGAGTTGGGACTGTAACCATAACTTGACGAGGGTTCACAACCACACATTTAAGTGACTCTAACTCATCGAGATGCCCAATATAGTCGAAGCATCTAGAGGATAGTTGAGCAGCGTCAGGCAGCAACTCAATTTGAATTCCCAGTTTCTTCAGATTAGGGATGCCTCTGAAAACATACTCGCTGCAACTATGAGCGTTCACATAAAGTTTTAAGAGTTTTGGTAGCTGTTGGCCGTGGATTGGATCCGGCAAGTTGCGCCTCATGATCCGGAGATACCTTAGTTGCTTCATACCCCATATTTCCTCTGGCAAACACGTTGAGTTTGAAGAGTCACTTACGAATAATGTGATGTTATGATGGTGGCGGACAATGAGAAACTGCAGGTGTTGTAGCTTGGATATGGAAGGAGGGAGTTTGCCGTTGTGAGTTAGGGCAAGGTACTTCAACAATAATAGCTTCGCCACGTTTGGTGGGAAGTCGTAGAGACGGATTGAAAGCGCATCCAACAACACCCTCAGCAACGTCAAATTCAAACATATTGGGACCGGATACGGATGAGTTTCTCCGGTACACAGGAGAGAGCGTGCTATCAACCCGGCCTCTTCAATCGAGTCACGCGCCTCTCTTATTCCAAACAAGATGTTGTTTTGGACGGAGAGGCGGCGCTGCCTTCCTGCAATAGAGCCATCACTCAACTGCTTCCACACATGGAAAAGCTTGGTCTTCCTAGCCTCTTTAACACACAAGTACCAATACGCGGAATGGAGCTTGCAAGATCTGATTCTGTAATCGAAGCTCTGTCTAAGGACGATAACAAGACTATTGGAGACGAGCTTCTCCGCACATTCCATGCAAAAACGTTCTAGTTGCGAATCCCATCTTGTTTGGAGAAAGCCCTCCGCGGCCCACAAGTGTACGAGTTTGAGGACTGCGATCTCACAACTCTGAGGGAAAACTCCCATGTACAGAAAACACGCTCTCAAATGTTGGGGCAAGTAGTCGTAGCTTGTAAACAGAACATTCGAAATCTTTTCATACGCATCCGTAAAAGTAGGAGTTTTTCCCAGTGCTACCATGTTCCAGTACTCCTCCGTCTTGTCGAGTCCACAAAGGATTTCTGCAACCGCGAGGATCAAGAGAGGAAGACCTTCACAATTCTCCGCAATCTTCTTCCCTGCTTTCTCGAGCTGAGCTGGAGGAGAAGAATATGTCTTCTCCGGAAACACATTCCGCCAAAGTAGTTCCCAGCTTTCATCATTGCTCAAAAACCGCATCCGCTGAATTTTAGTATTGCGGAATTCTGTTACTCCCTCTAGCCTTGTTGTGAGTAAAATTCGCCTCGCAACGGAGATCGGAAGCCACAATGTGAATTCACGGTACGCCTCCGAGCTCCATATATCATCCAATACAATCAAATATCTGCGATTATGCAAACGTTTCTGCAGAATCGCAGCCAGTCTGTAGATATTTTTATCCACAAATAGATTTCTGGATTTGCGCTCTATCTGCGCGACCACATTTACGAAAATATCCTTCGCGCCATCATGTTTTTGGCCTACTATCACCCATGCTCTAACATCAAAAAATTGAACAATCAGTGGATGATGATAGATTTGAGTAGCAAAATGTGTCTTACCGATCCCCGCCATTCCCAATAGCGCGACACTTTTGAATGTAGGCTGCGGATCTAGAAGCTTCTTAATGATTTTTTCAAATCGATCGGATAACCCGATCGTCGCCGTCGATTTGAGGTCGTCGATTGCCGAAACAGCTTCATCTTCTTCTTCACGAGAAAACGCCTTCAAATCGAGCTGTGTTTTCAACGTCGATCCCAATATCTTCACTGTGTCGACAAATGAATTCATCTCCTGCTCCACGCTGTTCTGGTTAATTATCGACGATAATGATAAGGAAGGTGGAACAGATCTGCTGTGATACAACGACAAAGCGTAAGATTCAACCGCATCTTCTACTTTCCATACCGCCTCTCTGATTTGATCATCCAATGCATTGATCGCAGCGCTATCAAAGCGTTGATTGATTTTAGCATCCAATTTTTCGAGGAGAAATCCTACCCGGATCAGCTCGTGATATGCAGATCTCGTGATTTTTGGATCAATGGTTGTTTCTGTGAGGCGCTCGATGATATGCTGGAGAGAGATCACAGCAGCATAAGCCATGTCGATCTCTTCTAGTTCGAATGGAATGGATAGAAAGATCGAAAACTTCTCTACTAACTTCTAACCCTATTGATTACTCAATTTCAAATTTAGTGTTTTTTTTCTTCTTCTTCTGAATTGATTAATTTCAGTGTTGTTCCCTTGCTGTCCTACAATATGAATATGGATAACTTTCCTTTAACAATTTTTTTTTGTTTAATTCCGTTGAAGTAAAGTTTATAACTAGTTGAGAATATATAATTGCATATACGACGACCTCCAAACTTTTCTGGACTTTGCATCTCGGATTCAACACCAAATTTGCATCCCTACAAAAACTACTACTATTTTGAATCTAAAATTAAGTGAGAGTATAATTTTGTTCCTAGATCTAATACAGCAACTGTCCTTTCCTTTTTTTTTATTGAAGAACCTTTCGTTAGCTATAACTAATCCTCACATAAGCCAAGTGGCGCTTGGGGAATTCAAAGCAAAGATAGAT
This sequence comes from Schizonepeta tenuifolia, assembly GCA_029490685.1. Lineage (NCBI taxonomy): Eukaryota > Viridiplantae > Streptophyta > Magnoliopsida > Lamiales > Lamiaceae > Schizonepeta > Schizonepeta tenuifolia. The sequence continues at coordinate 84,262,404 of CM055957.1, forward strand.
GATAAACGTTTATACAAACCCATAGATGCTCATGATCTCAGAATCACTGATAGGGATAAAAAAACGAAATATGAATATGATACGATATGAAAATACATTTATTTTAAGAAAATCAAGATTTGAATATGTTTAAAATATATTTTTATTTATTTATAATATATAATTTATTGAGAATATCCCCAATAGTAGCACTAAACACAATGCAAAATTAAAAAATAGCACCTCATATAAATTTTTAAAATCTAGCACATTTTGATTTATTTGCCTCTCCTCTCACTTTTCACTAAATTTTTATCTCTCTTCTCTCTTTTCAATCACAAAAAATTTTTTGTGATTGAACAAAAAAAAAAGTTCCACCACCACTTTTCCACCTTTGCAGCCGCCGCTGTCGTGCCGCCGCTACCTTCGTCGGCGGTCACAATGAACAAAAAAAAAACGTTCCACCACCATTTTTCTGCCGTCGCCGCCACAATTTTTTTTTTGTAATTGAACAAAAAAAAAACTTTCCACCACCATTTTTCCGCCGTCTCTGCCGCCGTCAGCCACAAAAAAAATTTGTGACTGAACAAAAAAAAATTTGTTACTAAACAAAAAAAAATTGTGACTCAATAATTTTTTTTTTGTGATCGCCAGCAATAGTGGCGGCGTCGGCGACGACGTAAAAATGGTGGTGGAACGTTTTTTTTTATTCAGTCACATAATTTTTTTGTGACCGCCGACGAAGGTAGCAGCGGCACGACGGCGGCGGCAGCAACGGCGGAAAAGTGGTGGTGGAACGTTTTTTTTGTTGTTCAGTCACAAAATTTTCTTTGTGACCACCGGCGACAGTGGTGGCGGCACGACGGCGGCGGTGGTGGGACGACGGCGGCGATGATGAAAAAGTGGTGGTGAAAAGTTTTTATTTTGTTCAGTCACAATTTTTTTTTTTGTGACCGCCGGCGGTATGACGACGGCGGCGATGGCAGAAAAGAAGTGGTGGAACTTTTTTTTTTGTTCAGTCACAAATTTTTTTTTGTGACCGCCGACGACAGTGGCAGTGGTGGCATGGCGGCATGGCGGATGGCGGCGGCGACGACGGAAAAGTGGTGATGAAACGTTTTTTTTTTTTTTTTTGTTCAGTCACAATATGTAATTCTTATTTCTTACCTCACCATTCACAATAAAATATGTGTTACTAGTTTTACATGAAATTTTGTTAAAGAATCATGGGAATTTCTACGTAAAATCGTCGGTCAAACCATCCAAAAATAGAAAGTTTTTAGTTTTAGCGACGTTTTTTAAGAGAGTCGTTGCTTGCAGTTTTAATATATTTTACCACCTCCCATTTTGAATGTGTGTGTGTGTTGTATACAGTATGTATATGCATTGAGGTTGGGGAATCAAATTTTGTAAGAGCAATCACAATAAATTCACTTATATCATACATCATTCTTTGATTTGCTTGTCTGTTTTATGATTCTTTCTCTCTCTCTCTCACCTTTTAAGCTTTAATAATGCTTACATCAAGAATTATACTTTTGAAACAAATCTATAAAGGAACACAATTTAGGAATAAACTTTATTTAAGATTATGGTTCCAATTCAGTTATCAATAATAAACTTTATATTGCCAACATTCATATTTATTTCAAATCTCGTCTTAAGAAATACACATCCATTTAGGAATAAATAATATTTTATCCGTCCACGATAAGTGTAGTCGGGATTCGGGAGGGTGTGACACTGGTTTAAAGAATAGAGAGTAGATGAGAATGAATGGTAGAAGTATTGTGCGTGGAAAATAGGAAGTATCCTTCTACTCTTAAACTAAGAATACAAATAAAGGGAATAAATGATACTAAAAGAATAACATTTTAAATGGAGTCATTTCACTAGATTTAAATTGATTTAAAAAATTTGTTTAAATGGAATACATCCCACCTCTCAAATGTGAGTCTAGATTTTATGGTTGGAGATGGCATATGTGTTGTGCCCTCCGTCTCGAAATAATTGACTCATTTTCCAAATAAGGAAACATTTGCACTCGTAGTTGTGCCAGTGAGCTCGCTGTGGGTGCCTGAAATTTGGTTGGCACTACCGATGCTGCAAATGGATTGGCAGAGCAAAAATGGCGGAAATGCACCATTTTGGTGCGCCAGTGGGCAACCGATGTGGCGGCCTCCTAGTAGTTGTGATTTATTGTTCTAAATCCCTAAAATTAATATAAATAAAAACAAAAAAACAATTTTAATAAGGCATCTCGGTCGGAGCCTCTTACATATATAGTTGATAAACATCGTATATTTCTAGACTCAATCACATAGTATCTTATATACTATGTTGTAGATTCAAAATCAGTAACCAAAATGACCATTAACATTTGTTAGCTCGGCACACAAAAGTGTCAGTAGCATTGCAAAAAACATGAAGGAAAGTAACATAGCTTTTGTTGGCTCAAATAAAATCATTAACGGTTCCATGATGAATCAATGACAAGTCGAAGAGAAGATCGCTTCAGCTTCTCCTGCATTTGCAGCGCAGACGCCACAAGTGAAGAGCTGCGGTCAACTAGCTCCATCGTTTTCAGAGTCCGGATATTTCCAATCTGCGGCGGCATCTCCTTTAATCTGAAGCAATGCCGAATCAATAGCCGCACGAGACGAGGGAAGCAACATCTATGATCTTCACGAATTCGCCACTCCGCCACTTGAACATCTTCAAGTAGCAGAAACTCGAGACTCGGGAACCCCCCAACCTCTGTTTCCCACTCTGCCCCTTGAAATGCATAGCATCCCAGTTTCAACACTTGAAGATTCAGCAACGAACCAATTGCACTCATGCACTCCCACGAATATCCTAATCCCTTCAAGCTCAGCTTTCTCAGACCCCTCGAAAAATCTGAAAGCAGGCGAGTTGGGACTGTAACCATAACTTGACGAGGGTTCACAACCACACATTTAAGTGACTCTAACTCATTGAGATGCCCAATATAGTCGAAGCATCTAGAGGATAGTTGAGCAGCGTCAGGCAGCAATTCAATTTGAATTCCCAGTTTCTTCAGATTAGGGATGCCTCTGAAAACATACTCGCTGCAACTATGAGCGTTCACATAAAGTTTTAAGAGTTTTGGTAGCTGTTGGCTGTGGATTGGATCCGGCAAGTTGCGCCTCATGATCCGGAGATACCTTAGTTGCTTCATATCCCATATTTCCTCTGGCAAACAGGTTGAATCTGGAGAATCTGATCTTAGAAATGTGATGTTATGATGGAAACGGACAATCAGAAACTGGAGGAACCGGAGGCGGGATATGGAAGGAGGGAGGTTCCCGTTATGAGTTAGGGAAAGATATTTCAACAACGCTTGACTACGTCTTCTTCTGGGAAGCCGTAGAGACGGATTGAAAGAGCATCCAACACCTTAAGCATTGGAAAATTCAAACATATCGGTACTGGATACTGCTGATCCACTCCGGTACAGAGGAGAGAACGTGCTGTCAATCCG